>MVAH01000001.1:0-278785 GCA_014825575.1 Phaffia australis
TTGACCCTGCCGCGTTCTTCTTTCTTTTCTTTCCCACGTTCGCAATCAAAGGCCCGTCACTTGCTCCGATATTCTCAAGATCATCTTGGCCATCTTCCTTCCTCCTCTTGGTGTCTTCCTGTTCGTATTTTCCTTTCTAAATATGTTTGATTCTCGGACCTCTCCATACATCTTTCGTCGACTTTGAAGAGGAAAGGGTTGCGGGAAGAGAAAGATTTTTTTGAGCTATCCGCTGACCACTCTTTTCCCTTGCTCTCTTGTTCTCGCCTTTCTTTTCTCTTCTTTCTTCTACAAACTGTATTCTGATATTCGACATCGAATGCAACCTGTGGTCGTCTTTCCTCCTTGGAATACACCCGGTTGCAGTGAGCGAGGATGTGCCGGTTCGTTTATTTTCTTCCTCCTTTCCCGTTCTTTATCTTCTTATCAACACGCGAACTCTGGACTAATCTCTTTTTCGCATACGCACACACGTTTCCTTCTTACAGCCGACTTCTGGATCAACGTCTTGTTGACCATCCTCGGTTACATCCCTGGTTTGTCCCTTCTCTTTCTCGATCGTCAATTGCACATAGACTTACCTTGAGCCGCCAAACTTCTCGTTGTCGCAACCAACGCTACCACGATCAACGTTATCCAGGAATCATCCACGCGTTGTACATCATTCTCAAATATTAATCACCCCTCTCCTGATATCGCTACCTCACGAACCATTGGAACCCCGAATCTCTCATCAGACGTTCACTAGATTGATCTGGACTGACCACTTGGGAATGGAGGAGGGTGTTTTGGAAAGGGCCTATACACTGTATTTTCTAAGATCTTAACCGATGCTATCTTACTCTAGTCCCGTTCGCACGCATGTGTGCAGGCAGCCGATGGCGACTTTCGCGAATAGAACATCAACGGAAAAAAGTTTTTGTTATTATCAAAAATAAAAAACATACATATCAAAAAGAATCCCAAGAAGCAAGAGAGATATAAACGAAGAAGGAACGGATGACAAGATCACAACGAATGGTGAAACGAAGAGATGGGAATGAAGATGGGTTTCAAAAGGATGAAATGGACACCCTTCTCTATCTACTTAAACCCACTTTTTTGAACTAAAGAAAGGAGAGAGAGAAAAAGAGGGGAGAGAATGAAAGGGTTTTCACAAGGTCTGTATTGGAAAGTAAGTGACGGCGTTCTTTGAATCAAAATCTTCAGAGTGCGTGTACATGCGTACGCGCGTGCTTTCACATGTGTATGTATGTGTGTATGTATGTGTGTGTTTTGTTTCAATTGATTCAGTTTTCTATCCTACTTGTTCCCGGATTAGTCAAACTAATTGGTGAACGGCTGGTCGATGAGCTAGAGGACGAAGCGTAGGACGAGAACGAATGAACGAGAACGCGCACTCGGGTCAGTCTTGATTGAAAGAGAAGAACGAAAAACGGAGAGCGACGGCGAGGAAGGGAGAAACCAGATCATGCGAGAAAGAGAAGAGAAAAAGAAAAAGAAAAAGAAAAAGGAGAGGACCAACCTGGAGAACCATGGCGTTCGTCAATACATCCTTGTGCAACACATTTGCGCCGTTGACGCTGCTGTCGGTCCATTCGATCGCCGACCCGTCCTGGGCGGTCAGGTTCTTTCCTCCAGACCCATACTTTGGCGAGTAGACCAAGCTCTTGACGAGATGCTTGCCTAAGAACGACTCGAAAGCTGAGCTGGACGACGTAGGGATCGAGCTTGATGGCGGAAGGAATAGGGTGTATCGGGAGGTAGACAGGTTGGAGAACGAGGGGTAAAGAGCGACGAGCGAAGTGTAGTTTATCGAGAGATCCGTCAACGTATCCTTCAACCACTTGGGCTCGTTCTGAAGAAATCAGCACCGAATGAATGAAGGCAAAGGGGAAAAGAAGATGAGAGAAAGAATTTAGTAATAGGTTCGCGATCGGAGCCAGAGTAGAAGGGAGTCTGATGAGAAAGAACCCGATAACTCACGACCCAACCACCGACGGCCTGGGCAATTCCGAACGTTCCAACGGTGGAATCAGGGACCGTCACGTTGTACTGTCCATCTGGAAGTGTACAAGAAAGGAGAACGAGCCAAGAGAATCATAGTCAGTAGTCGGTCGATATTGGACCAGTCCATTGGCGATTAGGAAATACCGACAGAAAGAGTCTCCAAAGGTCCCGTTGAAGATACCACTCATATCAGTGGTAGTAGCGGATCCGCCTTTGCCACCACGCGCTCGCTTATGGTGGTGAGTACTGGAGTCGGCAGAAGATGAAGCTGAGGCAGCGGAGCCCGTGGTCGTAGATGTCGAGTTGGAAGAGCTGGAACCATGGCCGGAGGAAGAAGAAGTGGTGCTGTTGGACGAGCTTGAGCCGTGGCCAGAGGTCGAAGTGGTCGAGTTGGAAGAGCTGGATGATGAGGATTTTGAGGCGGCGGTGACATCCTTGGCTTTGATGATGCCGTCCATGTAGTACACCATCTGAAGTGGCCAGTCACCAGCAGGAGATGTCTTGTATGAATCAAGGATGATGGTCTGATTGGACGCTACGGCTGTCGTCTTGACCGTCGATTTGAGGACTGTGAATTAGAAAAGAGGACGTATGTGCTGTTTAGCTTGACAAAACGGCGAAAGGTGGGAAAAGAGCTGCAAGAAGACTTACAATGGTAAGGGTAGACATCCGCCCAGGTGGACTTCCATCCTTTGGAGTTTAGTGTAGCGAGGTCGGAGGTGTTGACACCTTTAGAATTTGTGAATGTTCGGAAACCGGCGATAGTAGGGACGGCCATGGTGTAGTTAGCACCTGCCTTTTCGATTTCTTTGAACAACGGGATCAGAGCGTGATCTGCAGTCTGAGCCCTAACGGTAGAGGAGAGATTTGGTCAGGACAGAGTGAAGAAAAAAAAAAGAAAAAAAAAGAAAGATGATCACAGGCGAGGTCAACGAACCAGTAGACCCAAGCGGTGGTAGACATGGTATCGATTTGCGCGATAGAACTGAGCACCGAGTTTGCATATCTTGAGGAAGAAAAGGAAAGGAAAGAAACGAACAGTAAGAGGATGTCAGTAGATTGGAGACCAAGAATGGGTTGTGGAGGTGACCTACGTTTGATACTCGAGAGGGTTCCAAGCGGCGGCCATGCTCGATAGCACAGCAACACATGCGACAGTCTGAACGGAGCGCATTCTTTGGTAGATGAGTTTAGTGAGATAGGTGGTTGAAGGAGACCAGGATCTTTAATCTGATGAGCTGAACCAGGAAAGGTTGAGAAGAGTTGAACAGTAGCTAAAGAAAGGTAAGAGAGAAGAAAAGTGGAAAGAAGAAGGACAGAAAGGATCTCTCAAAAGTAGAGCGTGGGAGAGCGAGTAATAAATCATCTTTCAATCGATCTCTTCTCTCAAATTCTTTTCTGTCCTGTCCGGTTGATCGACCAACCAGGAACGGTTCCGATGTGAAAGATAAGACGATCAAAGAGACCGGGCAAGAAGACGTGGCTTGCAGGGACTGTATGATTGAGAGACGACGACGGGTGAAATCGGTTGAAAAAGAGGAGCCGACGGGTCAAGAGAATGAGCTCTAAATCAGTTTGGCCAATCAGATAGGAAAGGTCTGTTGAAGGATTGTTGAAGAACATTGGATATATTGCGTGCGCACATTGATCCAGTTGAACGTAAAGAAGGAAAACAGAGAGACAATTTGATCTTTCGACCGTTTGTTTGGAACATTTTCTTGTGTCTCGGTTAGAGAGAAAGAGAACGAAAGGCAGAAAGAAAGAAGCGAACGAACTGCGAAGAGAATGAACGGGCGGTGAGTCCTTCGGACAGAGAGTGTTACAGCGAAGAAAAGAGAGGGACGAAAGCGAAAAAGAAACCAATAGCAAGGGCTGAAGGTGAACCGACGAATCAGATTAAGCAATCAGATAAAAAGATTGAATAAAAAACTGATAAAAAATTGACCGTCCCCGTTGATGGCCGGGCCTTTTTTTCTTTTGGTAATCGGTCTAAACAGGCACACTGAACGATAATCAGATACGCCAGTCTAGAGAATTTGCGTCTATTTATAGCATTTGCGCCCTTTTTCGATCGCCACGTTGAGCCTTTCTCTTTTCTTCTTTTCTCTCCGACCTCACGGCCCACAACGGCCTGAGTTTGAACGGTCGATCCTATCAGAGTGAAATCTTCAATATGTCCTGTTCTGTTGTGTTGACTTCATATTTGCTTCACTCCGTCGACCGTTCTCATTCGTTCGTTAACAATCGAATAGACTGATTAACCAACCAAAGTCGTTTTCCGTGCTGATAAACTCCCGCCACCGATCTCCTTCCACGAATCCTTGGAGTTCTAGCCTGTTCTTTTCGTTTTCCGTTTGTTGTCTTGCTCGTCACTCGCGTGATAAGGAGGGAAAGAGGGAGAGAGAGAGAGAGAAAAGGTTCGGACAAACACACAGGAGATCACGAACGAGTAAGAATCAAAGGAGAAGAGGAAAAAAAGAAAAGGGAGCATACAGAAATCTCATTGTGAACCCCATCCATTGGGTCTTAAAAACCATTCTCTCTTTTTGCCCTTCTTAGATTTTTTTTCCTTCCTTCCCCTCTCTCTTCTTTTGTATCTGCTCTTGCCACATTGTCACATCGAATAATCTCGTTCGCTAACCCACCAAGGACTTCTCCTTCACTGACCGTTCTTCATCTCATCCGCTTCGTCCGCTCCCTCGTCGTCGTCGTCGTCCTCCTTCGTTCCTTACCCATTCTAACATCTATTCAACATGGCTTGGGGTTATTGGACTTTGGAAGAAGCTCTAAAACTTCCTGCCGAGTACGGCATAAGTAGCAGGTATACTTCTCAGGTCGTACGTGCTGATGTCCTTCCTATCTGTCGATTCCTTTTCGCGTCCAACATGCTCACCGGTTGCCCTCTCCCCTTTTTCCTCTTCTCCCTTTTTCATCCCTTCATATGTTCTAGGCTAACTATCCGCCCGAGCTTCAGCTCGCCTTCCTTCAGGTGGGTTGCCTAATCGATCTGTTTGATCTCGCGCCTTGCGCTTTACTTATCTTCCCCTTCTTCAATACATAGTCATCGATCGTCCGACTATGGAGCTCATACGCGCTCCCAATGTTCATCAAGTAGGTCCCCTTCACTTTTTTATCTGTTTTCTCTTCTTTCTATTCTTCCCTTCCGCCATCTCGCTAACATCGAGGGTCTTACCCTTTTGCCTCTCCAGCTATGCCACCTTTGGCTGTGTCGCCATCATCCTCATCATTGCCACCCTCCGACACTTCATCGGCCAGTGGGTTACCGGTAAACTTCCTGCTCCCGTTCAGCGGGTCCAGACAGCCATCGTCAAGCACTTGTACCTGTCTTCACTTTTCGGCAGCAAGACGTCCCAGCCAGTCTCTTTCATCGGAGCAAAGGGTGCGCTTGGCAAGTGGACGTCCATCCAGATCCCGACTCGGTATGTTTGACCAACCCTACCCTATCTATACATCCTTCTTGTTCTCTGTTCCACTCAGCGTACTCAATCTTGCTCCTTCTTAACTCCATTTAGACTTCATGGTATCATCGTCACCATCTTTGTTACCTTCAATGTCCTCATGGTGTTCTACCAACCCACTGTGTACCCCAACTTGACGTGCGTTCTACATTTTTCGCTCATTTCTTGCACACCCCGTTTCGCTCGACCGCTCACCTGCTATCTCGTTTTTGAAAAATTCTCTTCTTTGATCCGCCTTCGTTGTTCTTTACTTCCTTCCCTTCATTCTGCAACCACAGTTTCATCGCCGTCGGCTACTCTCGAAGCCAGTACTTCCGAGTCGCCTCCGATCGAACGGCCTACCTTGCCTTTGGACTCACTCCGCTTGCCATTGCGCTTGCGAGCAGAAACAACATCCTGACTGCCTTGACCGGCGCAAGCTACTCAACCATCCAGATTTACCATCGATGGGTGTCTAGAATGTGCTTCATGCATGGCTTCGTCCACGCCGTCTGTATGTCTCTTGTTCACACTTACACTACCTGCTCTTTCATGTATGACCAACTGATCCTTTCTTTTCGACCTTTCTCGCTAACAATCACAGGCTGGCTCTTGATGGAGGGTTGGGCGCATAGATTGGCCCTGATGTTCACGTCTACTTACTGGAACTGGGGTGTTGTCGTACGTCTTTTCCTTTCTTCTTCTTCTTCTTGTTCCTTATTTCGTTCCCTCTTGAGTTTTCTCTTTGTGTACAACCCACCCTGACCTCTCCCTTTCCTTCTTCGCCTCAGGCCATCTGGGGAGGTCTACTCTTGTTCTTCGCCAGTCTACGACGGATCCGAGAGCTTTGCTATGAGGTATGTTGTGTTGGGTCGTGCCAAAGCCGCTGCGAAGCTTCCTCTTAACCTGTTGCTCTCCGGCCAACTTTGCTGACGTTTATCGTCTTCCTTTTCCCTTCTACTCCAGGCTTTCTTGATTGGACATGTCACCGGTGCTCTTCTCTGGGTGCGTCACACTAGCTCTCATTCATTCGTTCTTCCTCACATACCTGAATAAGCCCATCTCCTTCCGAAGCTGCTGGCTGACCATCTGCAAATATTCGTCCATTGACTTCAATAGGTCATCGGGTGCTACTACCATGCCTTCTACCTCCAAGAGACCGAGCTGCTCCGGTGGATCTACGCTGGTATTGGCTTCTGGGCCTCGGACCACCTATTCCGATGGGTTCGTCTCGTTGTACTCAACATGCCCTCTCTTTTCCGTATGCCCGGATCTGCCAAGCCCAAGACAGGTGCGTTTGCTGCTGAGGGTTACCTCGTCGGCGAAGGTAACTTTATGCGACTCCGACTGGTGCCCTCTGTTCAGTGGCCTGCTGGAATGGGAGGACCTGGAACGTATGTGTTTGTCCGATCTGCCGACTGGAAGATCACTCAGGCCCATCCGTTCACAATCACTTGGCCAATGGGAATGCCTCTTCCTCTGGAATCCAGTATTCGCCCATCGAGTGTCTCGAGTTCCGACCAAGAGTCTGATGTCGAGAAAAAGTCATCTGCTTCAACCCACTCTTCCACGGACCACGAGTTTGATACCTCCGAGCTTGACTCGCCTGCCGCGCTCGAACTTCTCATCAAGCCATACTCCGGCTTCACCCACTCGCTCTCCAAATCACTCCAGAATGCCTCGTCCGCCGAGGATGGAACGATACAGGGTGTGTCCACCAAGCGGGTCAAGCTTCTTGTTGAGGGCCCCTACGGACACTCTGTCCAGCTCGAGCACTACGGTTCAGTCCTACTCGTGTCGGGAGGATCCGGTGTGGCCGCTAATATCGCTCATCTGGCTGATCTAGCCAAGTGCTTGAACAAGGGGAAGCTAGACGTCAAGCGAGTTGTCGTCGTTTGGTCCATCCGAGAGCTAGATTCTATCCGGGCGGTCATCCCCTACTTAAACCGATTGGAGCCGATGTTCTCGTCCTTGCCTGCTGGATTTATCGAGTTCTATGTACACTACACCGGATCGGCCGCTTCTGCTTCTGTAGATGTTGAGAAGACCTCGGGAATGCTTCCAGCCGATCAGGCGCTCATCGAGATTGATAGGTCCTTCTCCCACCTTGGTTCTGCCATCCGAACGATCCCTACTGCCGGTCGACCCTCGATCGCGGCCTATGTCGAGCGACTGCTTCCGTTTGCGGATGAACGAATCGCCGTGTCAACCTGTGGGCCGACAGCGCTTTGCGATGCTTCGCGAGAGGCCGTCAAGCAGTCTCTAGGCGGCGGGATCACCGCTCACCAGGTGGTCTACCACGAAGAAGCTTTCACCTGGTAGATTCCCTCTTCCAATTTATCTTGGTTCCCTCCTCATCTTCAATTTTTTCATCTCTGTCTTTCCAATTCTTCCCATCCACCCCACCTTCATACAACCTTTTCCCCCTTACTATCTATTCCCTATCATCTTCATCTCCATCTTCTCTTCATCTTGCTTCTTCCGCTGATAGCATTCATGTTTCATCAGCGAAAAAAAAGCCGTTTGCTTGTGCCGTTTGATCTATGTCAGTCAATCGGACTTGTGCGGCATAAATCGTTTTTTTTTTTTTTAAATAATTCCACTCTGCCTCAACGTTTCTTGTTCATACTTTCCTCCTCTCTATCTTTCTAGTTCTCTCTCCTTGCTTGTCTTTCTCTTGGGCTCTGTTATCTTTCCCCCCCTCCATAACGTTTATCGTATCGTTTCTTTCTTTCTTTCTCTCTCTCTCTCTTTCCGTTCTGGTGCTCTTCACTTGCTTGAATATATCGATGGTTTCCAAGCGTCCTTCTTAGCCTCTCTCAGTCATATCTTCATTCTGCGGCCATGACTAAACACAAGGCGGATAAGACAGGCAAGCAAAAAGAGGAAGAAGATGAGTAAGGGGGATAGGAAGAGCTGATTGCACAGATGAGGCAGGTCATCCGCGTTTATCCAAGAAAAGAGAAAAAAAAACAGTTCCTCAGCGTCATACATACATAGGCATAAGCAGGGATGACCCATGACAATACAACGGAAATGAAGAGATCGAGACATGACGGACAGAACATAACCGTCCTTGGACTGTAATACTATCGGCGAGAAGAAGAGAAGAGGGCCGAACGAAGGACAGAGTAAAGAATGAAAAGGAAGAAAAAGGAAGAAAAAGGGAGGGAGGAAAGAGATTACCACCTTTCATCCGCATCTCCTCCATCGTCGTCCTTGCTCTGGAAATGATCTCGATGATATTGTTGGATCTCCAACAAGAAGGCTGGCATATCAAAGGCAAATGAGTCCGCCAAAGGTGCGGGCTCGATCTCTGACATCAATGGTGGTTCAGGTGAGAGTCTATGTCGTGTTCGTATCACTGATCTGGGTTGTATTTGTTGAGTTTCATCCTCCAGGTGAGAGTGAGGGTGAGGAGGAGATGGAAGAGAACTAGATGATGCTGATGGTACAGACGATGAAGAGGATGAAGAACAGAGGGAAAGCGAGGATGAGCCGGCCGGGGGAAGAAGAGTATGGCCCGATCCTCCCTCTACATCACTCGTCGATCGATGATCATCTTGGATCCGACGATACTGTTGGATTTCTTGAAGGAATGCGGGAAAATCAAATGAGAATGGAAAGTCTGGAAACTCAAATGCTTCGAACGAGTCGGTTGGCTGGAAGAGAAAGTGCATGCGCGCACATACATGTCAAGCGGCAGGTCATGTATCAGTTAGGTCTGAAGACGAAACGAACAAGAAGCGCCGGACAAGAAAACTCACCTGAGCAAGTGGTAAAGGCTCAGAGTTCGGCTGGTTTGCAAGCTGATAGAGGGAGCCAGTCGTCGTTCCGCTCTCACCAATCTTAACCGCTTGCGTCTCAATTTCGTATCTGGGCATGCCTCCCGTAGAATCCACAATTGTTCGAAGCTCGACTGGATTCCAACTTGCAGTCGATCCATCAGGTGCAACCAGACGTTCCTTTGGGTCATTCTCTTCAGACGTCGATTTCATAACCGTATCAGCACCCATGTTAATCGTTCGAGGCTGGTCCACCACAGATGATATCACAGGAAGACTTATTCGCGCTCGGACTCGAGATCGTTTAGGGGGATGAGGTAGACTCGGATCACGACGAGGCCGACCACGACCTCGTCTAGGTGGTGAAGGGATCGGCTGTCCATCCGGATCCAAAGGAACCATCTATTTCGTTGAAACAAGAGTAGTCATCAGACAACGCATTGCATAGAGTCTGGAGACCAAAGCCATATGTAGCAAGCGCACAAACCTTTTTGGGTCGTCCGCGCTTCTTTCTGGGAGGTGAAGGTGCGCCTGGAAGAGGCTTTGGCAAATTCTTACTACCTGGCGGTCGGCCTTTCCCTCGTTTCTTGACTACACTGGTTGAAGGAATCGGATCGGACGATACTGCAACCGATGTCGATAGAGTAAACGAATTCCATTCGAATGATTTGTTCAGAAGAGCTGAGCTCGTTGAGTCAGACATTTCTGATCGATCAAGGCTTGAGGCTTGAGGAAGACCTGATACAGAGTTGGCAGACATCGCTCATCACTTCGAGCGCTGAGAGTATGTGGGTGAGGAAAGCGGAGGAGAATGATAGGCTGGATGGTCGTCTATAAATGTGATGGGTGTCATGAGAGAAGAAATAAAATCAACGGAAACTACCATTATAATTCGTCGATTACATAATCCGTGTGGGTCTATCAACCTAGTATCGATAGACCTCTATACTTCTCGGGTAGAGAGTTCTTTAATGTTCTCTTAGTAGTTGTGCGCTATCTTTCCTTCAAATGTTTGCGACTTGTTTTCCTGGTCTTTTGAGCCAGGTTGAAGATTACATGCGTGTTGATGAGAGAACATTAATTCAAACAGTACACTTCACCACTTATTCCCCTTCTTCAGAGAGTTCAGAGAGCGAGTCGTCGACATCCACTTCCATAGCTGTGGACATCCCTGCTGAGGCTTTCTCCGATTTGATTGGAGATGAACTTGCCATACTGATCATGTTCTCAGCCTCGGTCATCTTCCCACGACTTGATCTTGTCGTTCGCCTATTCTCTGAAGAGGTCGTCGCAGGAGCAGGTGTATCAGTACTCGTCGTGTTGACAACCTCAGAGGCTATTGACGATTTTTCTTCAGCCGGTTGAGTGCTGACGACAACAGATTGGTTCCCCCCGGATGACCGTCGTCTGGTTACCATTGGTGTAGGATTGGCCAGAGAGGGCAGAACCTTCTTGGGCGTTGCCGTAGGCTTCACCTTTGTTGTCGACTCTAACTCTTGAGGGATCTCCGTTGTAGTTGCGGGTGTAGAAGGAACAACAGATGGAGTAGGATGATTCCGAAGGCTCATCCTCATGGCTGGAGGAGACTTTTGCTTTTGGAGAGAAGTGACTGGAGGCGTCTTGGTCGAGATAGGAGTTCTAGGAGAAATCGATGATACCTGGGCTGCCTGTACTTGTGCAGACCGAGTGACAGGGACCGACACTGAACCGGATACAGGAAAGAATTTTGCAGCCTTCGCACGAGTGGACGGAGACTTGGCTGGGACACTTTCAGCGATTATATCAGCAACAAGCTCAACAGGTGGTTCATGACCAGGGCCCGAGCTCTGCGCAACATGATGCTCTGCCCGTTTGACGGGTGCAGAAGTTTTTACTCTCGTTTCAATCACAGGAGAGGGAAGTACAGGAATCTCTCGTTCCCGATCGATTAAAGACACCAAACCTGATGGTGGTGGAAGTACAACTGCTGAAGCAATCGCCTGCTTGGGAAACGGATTTTCTAACGATTTTTTATGCTGTAGAAGAGAACCGGAATCAAGCGGCCTAGGTGGATGGACTGGCCTCGCTGTAGGAGGCTGTATATTTTGTCTCTGCTGCTGAAAAAGGCTCGGAGGTATTCTCTGAGTAAGGGGAATGGGATTCGTAAGGTGTTGATTAGGGATCGAGAAAGCGCTAGATAAAGTAGATGAAATAGGCGGTGTAGGTGGTGGAGGCGCCGACGCGCCAAGCTGCACAACAGAAGGTTGAATCCCACTCATAGAGACAGGACGAGGATCTTTATAGACCATTCTAGAATTAGCAGGAGGCGGCTGTTGATTGAAGTTCATCGGGTGATTCAGGGGCGGGGCAGCATGTCCTTCATGAGACTGACTTGGGTGTAGCGGCCGCTGCAGTTGAGGTTGTTGGTGTATCTGTTGCTGTCCTTGTCGTGGGGAGGGCTGCTGGTATTGGTCCAGTGAAGGAGAAGGAGGGAATTGTGCGGTGGTTAGGGTTTGAGTGGGATTTGATGGTCGTTGCTGGCTACCAACCGGCATATTGTAAATGGGAGCACCTGGAACAGGTGCTTTGACTGGCTGAGCTAGATGAGGTCTCTGTGGCGGGGTCGGATGAACCGGGCGTTGAGTAAACGGATTGACAACAACCGAGGGAGGAGAAAGATGAGAACTGAGAGGGTTCGCTTGTTGCGTCGGGTAAGTTTGTTTTGGATTACTGGAGACAGCTTTGCTGTTTCCCTTCCTGCCCGCACCTCTACTCCCTGGAGGGGCCCACGTCGTCTGGACCACTACTTTCGTTGTTCCTGAATATTCTACTATTATCGCACCATCAGGCATCGTACGCTTTCGAGTACGGATCTGAGATTCAGATCGATACGATTCGAGAGCTTGTTCTGGTTGTGTTATTGATCCACCTGGCCGGGGAAGAGTCACTGTACGTGTTCTGATGATGGGTGAAGTGGTTTCGTCCGCGTCCCATGAGGATGTACTATGTTGTGTACATCAGAACTTCATACAGTCAATGTTGATTCTATCTGGCAGAATAACTAAATGTTGAAGATACACATACTCTTTGGTGACAATGTCTACTGTTTTGTCAACGTTTAGCTTCGCCTTCTTGAGACTAGCCTCGTCCAACCTCGTCTCAGAAGAGAGTCTCCTCTTTTCTGAACTACCACTAGACTCTGCAAGTGCGGACGCAGAAGCCGGAGTTCCCGATCTTGTCGGAGATTCCTTCCCGTTCTCGTGCTTTTCTTTGCTCAACTCGGAATTAATATTCTTATGATGAACAGCCGTGTAGTCTTCAGTCTCATCCTCACTTTCTTCACCCATTGCTCTCCGTATCCTCCACCTCAACTCTCTCGCCACCGCTCCTGGATCCTTAATTCTATCGAACGGGAACTCTGGCTCGGCGCTCTCCACGTTCGAACCTCGCTCTCTTGGTCGGACCTGACGCATGAGATACACCGAGAGACAATACAGATTATCGAGTAATCGAGGGGTGAACGGCTCAATGACCAGTTGCGATGTGCTGTCGTCGAGTAAGGTGGAAGCTGGGTTTGATGTTGGATGAGACGTCTTCCGTGAGGTCTTGATCTTCTGACGAGCCTGGAGCTCTTTCTTGTAATGCTCGGCGACATGCCAACACAACCTTTTGGACTATCAGACAAGAATCTAGATGACAAGTGGAACGAAGGATATAAGGATACATACTTGTTGAAATGAGGGAATCTGAATTTCTTGGGTACCTCAGTGGCAATCTCTATATCCTGTAGTTGAAGTTCTGCATTCATCAAAATAAAAACTGTGAGATATGTTGGTTGGCAAATCAGCATAGGACAAAGAGATAACTGACGCATCGGAATATTGTATGAGTGAAGGAAGTTGCCTCCAAATACCAACGTATCCACAGGTGTGTACTGCGGAGATCGATCAGCGCACATGAACATAGAGAGAAGGGTAAAAGATCAGGTCATTTCTCGCCTTCATGGAGTGTAAGAATTGGCACAGACGACTGCATGGATGTATCCACTAGGAATGAACATTGTATCACCGGCGTTTAAAGTCACTTTCCGCACGACTTCTCCGATTCGATCGCCTAGATAGCTGATTGCCTGGTTTTCTGAACTAGACCATCGGGTGTAAGCGTCAAGATTCTTTTTCGTAGGTCGAACTGAGGATCAGCGATGTAAAATTTGAGCATAAAATCATATGGGTTAGATAAAACATGTCCAACGAGGAATATAAGTAGACTAGGTAGGTGGAGCGGGAACAAAGGCTCACTCATGTAGAAGATTTTCTGGCCAGACATCACATGGTAATAAACACTACTGGCAGCAAAGTCGACATGCCAATCCTAATATAAACCGAAACAGCGCATAGGGGCTATGCCTTAGTTAATCTAATAACTGCTGACAAGACTTAAAGTAAGAGTAAACAGGAAAAACGAACGGTGAAAGATCCAGCGGGGCTCATCAGGCAGTAGAGCTGAACTTTGGGTTTGTGCTTCACGTCTGATGTCGGCCAGAATCGCGTGGTCCAGTCAAGATCCCTATTGAGCGACGCAGAAGCAGAAAGAGAGAATGTTGATCATCCAGTCTGGTCATAACGGTTATCTATGAAAACACGATGGATCCTTAGCAGATAGAAACCCCAAGACCTACCTGACAATCGTGGGTGGCGTGATCAGATCTCCAACCTTGGTCCCCGACACTTCATAGCTGATCACATTGAACACATTGCTCCCTCTTGCTTCCTTTTCCTTTCGAAAGTAATCCGACCAATCACCCAACGTCCAACCCCCACGCCCCTTGTCCTTTTCTTCTGCTGCTTCTTCGGACCCAGGTTTTTCTGTGCCCGGTGGGTTCTTGCTAGATGATTGGTTACTCACGTCCATCACCTCGACCTTAGTATCTCGTCCGTTTAGCTCGGCAATTTCTTCCACATTCAAGGACCTATGAGGCATCTTTCCTCCGAGACTCTCTATACCTGCTCCCTCTGGAGCCCCTTGAATCTCTCTGACGATAATAGGCTTAGCCCACGGCCCTTCGCCTTGATTATGCCGGTCATACCATCCAGACGCACATCCGTCTTGTATGAGCCACTGAAGAGTTACATCAGGTCCGAGCATCTCAGTATACCCTCCAGTCGTGATTCGACCTTGTGCTTCGAACTTTTGATAGACAGGAATCCAATCGGGAGAAGGATGGGTCAGGGGTGGAGAGGGCGCATTATAGTCCACGACAGGCTTCGGGCGGCTTGAGGCTCGGCGAGAAGGATGAGGCTTCAAAGTAGGAATATGACCAGATGTTGGACCAGAGCTGGAGAATATTTAAGATGAGACAAAGGGGTCAGTCGTTACAAAGAAGAGTATGGACAAATGGAGAGAAAAGAGCATACCATATCGGGTTAGGACAATACCATTTGTCTATCATCTCAACCTGAGCTTTCCAATCTCCTTTGTCTTCTTCCAGAGCCGAGGGAATTCCCTGATTCCGAGACCGAACACAGGGCCAATGGTACCAATCCTCACCTAGGTGAGGCGATGATGCAGGTTCATCATTCAGATTCAAGACAGAGCCAGAAGGCACGTGATCAGTATGTATATAGTCAATCGAGTAGGTGTGATAAGGGTGTAGCGGTTGACAACGAACAATGTGAGCAACTGATCCAAATCAATATGTCCTCGTTCTTTCGGAACTCTTTAGATCGATTCTGGTAACCCGGAGGCAGAGGGATATTCGGTGTTAGACAAGAAGGGCACATCTCATCGATTTGTACAGCTTCGGGTTGGGGAGAGAAAGTTGATTTGGATGCATTGAAGGTCGGAGCCAATTCAACACTGTTCTCAGAAACCGAGACCGGCCCAGACACAGACGTTTCAACAGCAAGGGAGCCGCTAGCCAGCAGAGTAGAACCAAAAGATGATTGGTTGACGAGCAGAGATGATTGGGAAGGCATGTTGACCATGTTAGGGTTAGAATCCTGAGTAGGTGGTACGGTAGTTTGAGAGTTGGATGACGCTGACATAGCGTTCAAGTCTGAGACGACAATCGCTGTTGATGCCTTGAGAGGATCCATTGTTGAGAGCTCAGACGCTTTGGCCTGAAGGATCTCTGTTATTCTCCAAAGAACTTTACAGTACGACTCTTGGTGGTTGTCGTACGTACTATCCAAAGAAGGTGTAGTGATCGATATCCAGAAAAGGAGTAGGCCTGTGGCGAACCAAGTCACGTGATGACAACTTGTCATCCACAAGCTATGCAAAATTAAGCATGGAATATATCCGGCCGGCTCAGCCGGTCAGTAGCCGCCTTCCTGCGGCGTCTTCCGACTTATCCTCCTATCATCCACTCACTCTCGCGATACGGAGTCTATCATGTCCGCTCCAGATCTACTTTCCACCGCCGAGATATTACACTCCAAAGAGTTTGATCATATTCCTATCATGTTGGTCATAACAATCTTTCTCGTCCATATCAGACTTCGATAGAGTAGACGTTGATATGATAACTAGCGATTTATGATGATTGTCATCTTTAATCTTGTTCAGCGATCTTGCTCTTCCGAATGATCAGCTCGTTGAAAAGATTCGTGAGGCTTGCCTCGTCGCTGGGTTCTTCTATGGTTTGTTTGGTCCGCCTGACGACTTGTTTCGTATACCTAAACTGATTGTGTGCATCAATCGTATCACGTTCATATAGTCAAGAATCATTCTGTAGCTGAAAGTACTGTTCAGCAGACCTTTGATGCAGCCAAGCGTCTCTTCCAGAATCTATCGAAAGAAGAAAAGATGAAGCTTCATATCTCTCAGAGTGATGACTTCAGAGGCTACCAAGGGCTCTACGAGGAGAACACAAAGTACGTCCTTCGATGAACCTGGAAGCACTGAAGAAATGAAGACGAAGCTCTAACTGATCTATGGCTTTCAGTCCTGATAACAAAGGCGATTTGTACGTTGAGTCGGCCATCTTTTTCCAACTTTTCAAATGTTCGACCCTCATGCTTTTCATCACTCCTGTTCTAAATCGGTGCTCTTGTACAGACATGAGGCATTCAACCTTGGTTATGAGTCGCTCCCTGAGTCTGCCTCCGGACCCACGCTGGACAACCAAGATTCTGTCAGCAAAAATATCTGGCCAACAGATGAGGTGCTTGGAGGGTTCAGAGGTGATGTCTTGAAGTACTAGTTCGTCCATCTCCTTCTTCCTATCCGAGCGACGGATCGGGAATGAGAACGTCTGACGGAAGGCTTACTCTTCAATTCAAACATGAACGCCGAATCAACCATAGCCATGAAGTCCTTAGTTTAGGATACCGACTCTTCCCTCTGTTCGCTCTCGCTCTCGGTCTTCCTCAGGACTTTTTTGCCGACAAGGTTTGTTTCACTCCCTGTCTTTTCAGTCTGCTGTAGACGTTTTCTCATGTGCTTCCTCAATATGTTCTTTTTTCAAGACTAAAGAAAAGGCAGCGATCATGCGACTGCTGCATTATCCATCTCAGGCTCCTGATATCGATATCAACGGTCAGATACAAGGGATCGGGGCTCACACCGATTACGAATGTTTCACAATTTTAAGGCAGGGAACTGATGTTAGCGCGCTGCAAGTACTCAACCGGAGTGGAGAGTGTGAGTTCTCGGAGTTTCTTCCCTGTAGTGCAGAGAATATCAGCTACGCAGTGTCTGACAATCTAGTATGATGAACAGGGATTGACGCACCCCCTATCAAAGACACCTTCGTTATCAAGTAAGCATACTTTTCAACTCGTAGATCAATATCAGACTGACCTGATCCATCTTGTATGAAAAAAACTCAGTATCGCCGATCAGCTCTCTCGATGGTCTAGTTCGTTCTGTCTATATACCACAGTTCACGAAATTGTATTTCTCTGTCATTGATAAAGTCTTTCAAGTTGTTTGTGTGAATTCAACAGATGATATTTTTGTATCGACCCGACACCGAGCCATCAACAGATCCGGCAAAGAACGGTACTCAATACCTTTCTTTTTCGGAACCGAGTATGTTAAACCTTTCTCTCTCCCACTCGAAAAACTCTTCCAATCCTGAACGTTAACGATCAACCGGTCGTTTGCTATCCTCTATCTACTAGTTATGAAGTTGTGCTGGAGGTGAGTCCAACCACACTCTCTTCTCTCAACCTTCCGTCTGAATACTAATGCCGGACACTGTGCTTGCTAGCCGTTCCATACTTGTGTCTCTGCCAATCGACCAGCTAGATATGAACCCATCCTGTGAGTCTCCTCGATCTTTATGGCAGACGCATTGAAAGATGCTTACCTGATAGGCTTCTCTCTTTCATCACACAGCGCCGGTGAATATGTTCGAGGTCGACTAAACGATACATATGGACACAAGGCACCTGGCGAAGATGAGAACTAATACCGCATGGAAGAGGGGGGAAGTGGAAATTTTGGTCGACGGCTCTTGGGCTGTTTACATGTCCTTCTTCACGTTCTAAGACTCTGGCTTGACAACAAGTGCCTCTGCCTCTGCCCCGATGTATTTTGTTCGTTCTTATCATAGCATATGGCTGCGTCTCGTATTCGTTCATTGATGATATATTATGAGTCTTAAATAGACTAGATGGCTCTGTCTCGAGAGCAAACGAAATTCAGGGTTTTGTTAGCATTGGTTCGGTATCATCTTTGTGAAGCTCACAGGGCATGCGGCTGTCTGTGTGAAGGCGATGTTTGCCAAGCTGAAGGTCTCTCCGCCGTTGAATGTTCGTAAAGTCTGGGCGTCCCGAACATCGAAGATGTACTTCAAGTGACGTGGCGAGTTCTCGGGATGGAGCAAAGTGTGGGCGCTGAAGCAATGTCGAAGCGTCTGTCGAGTGAGTCAGATGGGGTGTGTGTATGTATGTGTGTATTGCTCATTGCGTTCTATGCTTGCTCTCACACTTGGTGGAACAGAGATGTGAGTGCGTCGCGCAAGATGCTGCATCAAGCGCTTCACCAGGAGAAGAACGATGGGGAAAGAATGCTGGGATTTGACACAACCATCGCTGATGCTGAGATTGAGGTTAAGATTGAGAATATCACACATTTAATCCACAACCCGAGGGAACTTGGTGTCTCTTTGTCTGAGGGCATTCAAGCTCGAAAGGGCCACGTATCGACCACTACCGGTCAAGGTTTGCTGGAGAGCAAACAGAGCCATCTAACCTCTAATTTATCTACTTTTGGAAATTAAAGTTGAGAAGAAGCACAATAATTTGATTTCACCCGCCGTACACTTCATCCGAACTCATCACCTTCTTTCTCAAGTGTCCTCGTGGACAGCTGGATCTGTGTTACTAACTTCTTTGTCTCGACTAGGCGCTTCACTGCATATATCATACAACGTCGAAACGATAAGAATGCTTGTGGATGGAGCAGAGGACGAGTCAGAAGCTCCAGTGATTGTAAGTTTGGTCATCCACTTCTGAAGATCCTTTTTGATCTTTTGATCTTTTGGTCGTTTGATCTGTTGATCTTCGTCCCGTCAAGTATCCAGCTCATGTGTTCTTCTGTGTTCAATGGGTCAGACATATAGCCAGCGGCCGACCAAATCAGTTTCCCTGCCATGGGAGCTATACTGTCTTATATTTTCGTTTGCCGATCAGCCAACACTCCTCGCGCTTTGCTTGGTCTCGTTCGAGGTCCTCCAAGTGACCGGTCCGTTACTGTACGGAGAGATCGAGCTTAAAGACTGGGATTCTCTTGATGCCCTATTCGTGGAGGTTAGTCTGCACTTTCGATCTGGATGTATCCGTAGGTCATCTTGTGAAGAAACGGGTGATTGATTTGTTTGCTTGGTCCATTCTTCTTGTCATCGGCTTTTCTCGACTCGTCATTTGACCTATGTTGCATTCCTTTCGTTTCATCGGTTCACGATCTTCTTCACTACTTTGACTCCAATGGGTTGTCGGTTTGTTTCTCGTTAGACAGATTTCATAAAGTCAACGAATCGGTTGTTCTCTTCCCTTTCCTTATCGAATACCCGACACCTTACTATCACAACTCCAGCCAAGTTTACCCCGCGTCGGACACCTCATCGACCAGCATCATCGGTACCCACCCGATTGTCGTCGTTACCTCCCCTTCAACTCTCTAGCTTTCACTTGAAAAACACCACGAGGACGTCTCATCCCGAACGTTTTCGTCTGTTCTCATACGTGTTTCCTTCGGTGAATCCTGTTCATTTCGAATGTGCTGGTTGCCCACAAGGCGACCTCGAAGTCGACGACCGAACAGGTGCAGGAGTCGACAAATGGAATAGACTCCGGACCGTTCGGCTCGCCGGGCTTTTTCCAGCCTCGATGGCTCCGAGTGGGACACTCCAGTTTTTGTTCCGGACGCTACCTCCCATTGTGTCTACCGAATCGCTGGAACAATCGACCAGCTCTGTCAGAGGTCGATCGTTGATCTGGGATTTCAAAACACAACCGCCGAGAGATGGATCAGATTGGTTCAGCTCATGGACTGAAGCCATAAGGTGGCTGAAGTTGTTCGAAGTATTTGAGGTGCCGAGTCCTTGGGCAGAAGGCGTCCGGATTGAGGTAGGGTCCGAACGACAGAAGGACGCTGCTCTGGAAACGATTAGACTAGCCTTGTCAGAAAAAGAGAGTGGATCGATCGACGTTGTAGTTGTGTGACCTTGCGAGATCAGGTTAATCGCGTAACAAGGTCTTGGAAATGATGATATACCCTATGCATGTTCTTCTAAATCCTTCTTTCTGGGAAAACAGAACAAAGCAACCATTAGAGTAAGAAACCTGTTTGATTGTTTCTCGATCCGATCATATGGAAGTAGTCGTAAAAGTCATAGCATATCTAGTTTAATAGAACATATGAGCCTAGTTGAAACCATTCAAGAAAGTGACTCTGTCGTCGATCATGGTTCTCGCTGGCCAAATCTTGAAAGCACATCAAATCAACGCTTCCCAGGTTCCTAACCCCCAAAAGAAGATAGCTAGAGCTACCAAGAGAGAAGCATAGGTCGTCGTCGGTGCTGATCGTTGAGAGTCCGACAAAATCAAGAAGGAAGAAGTACATGTCAGTAAATTTGTTCTCGTCGTATTGGTAAGCTAGGGCATATGGAAGAATCGCTTACCACCTAAAGTAGGAATCCCCGATACCCAAATCAAACTCAAGACCATATGGCCACCTGCAACGGCGGTGAAGAGGGGAAGCATGTGCTTGATGATATGCCACGTAGATCCGTCCTCTCTGTGAGTTGAGAACAATGCGGAGAGAACACTGTCGGTGTTATCGGAGTGAGATCATTGGAATCAAGAAGAGAACAACTCAGAGGTCAGAATGCAAGTAACAAAGAGAAAGAAATGTTATAAAAGGAAAGTTTAAGGCATACAGGGTAAGACCTAAATTGAGGAGCAGCGAATCAATCCTCCAAAGCGCAAGGATGATAGCTGGTATATTGGGAAGAGGAACACCCAAGAGAGTTTCGATCTCTGTCAAAGGCGCGAGTTTTCGAGTTGACATCAGTCGGTGTGATGCAAAGAGAAGACAAGAACATAACGAACCTTCTCGTTTCTGGACCGCTATAAGCTCCCAAACGCCCTCCTCCAATCTCTCTCTTTCCCGCTCCTGCTCATCTCCTTCGTCGCCGTCATCGTCATCATCATCCTCGTCATCTTCGTCCACCTCCTCAATTATATCTCTTTGAACATCCATTCCTTCCAATCCAAGTGATCCTCCTCCCTCCGGCCCATGGCCCAGTTCGATGCCTCCGCCTATGTCAGGCAGTACCGGTCTGTAGAATCTCAGCTGACTGAACACTTGCCAAATTCCGACGGTGACTTCTCCTGCGGCCCATCCGAGGCCCAACCATGCGGCCGAGGCAAATACTGACCGCTGATCCCATACAGATGGATATGGCAACAAGTGGGTATGTGAGAAGAGAGAGATTGGGACTTCAATCTCAGATGACGAATTGGTATCCGGCGATGAATTAGATTCCCAGACTTGCAGAGGGGGAAGAAATATACAGATCGAAGCGAGACGAAGGATCTCGAGGATGAGAGTGTGCAGAGCGGTAGATGCACGTTGGAGAGAGGACGTCGACAGAGGAAGAAGAGACAGTATGGTCGCAATTGGAACTCGAAGAGACTATCCAAAGAGAAAAGAGAAGTTTTGATTCTGAGCTGCCGTAGAGAGACGCAACGTCTGTTAGAGAAGAAAAAAAGTTTACATACATGCGCCAATGAATAGAAGGCTACACCGACGAGGAAATGAGCGAGTTTGGGGTGATGAGGATATGGATTCTCTCCGTCAGCGGGCGGTGGCCTGGAGAGAGATTTGGATTTGTATGTTAGCAAGCTTGTAAGATACTTTCACAGATTTGGAACGAAAAGAACAGAGCAAAGTACACTCACCAGGCGAATGTGAGCAAAGCGATCGTTCCCCCAAAGCATATTAGAGCGAGTAGAGGTACCAAAAGGTATCTTCTAAGGATGATCCTATAGGGTACTTTGTATGTTTTCGGAGGTTTATCCTATCATCAGTTCATGGTAACATTCTTTGAGTGAAGAAGCAAACGAGAAAAGGAAGACTGACTCTGCACAAGTTCTACTCTGTTCTCAGCATCTTCTTCACCATCTTCATCATCATATCTATTGTCAGTCTGTCCGTGAAGAGCTCCGTCGAAAGAGCCTCGACTGGACGACTCGTCCTCTGATCTCTTCCTAAGTCGCTCGGTCACTCCGTCCACAGACCGGAACGATGCGTGGTCTTGGCCATCATGTTCTCCATACTGAAGGTTCTCTTCCTTTACAGTCTGAGAGAGTCCCGGTTGAGGACGAGCGGTGACTCCTGAAGATTCATCTTCATCTGATTCGTCTGATCTATGAGGGTTCCATGGGTCAACTGTGTTGAACGGGCTAGAGAATCTGGCACGTGCTTGTTGGTAGTTTGGATGCTGCCGTTGCTGCTGCTGATGTCGGTTATGTTGAGACGATATGGTGGCAGCTGTGGTATGAACTATCGTAGGCATCCTGAGCCTTTTGGAAGTCTCTATGAGAGAGAGAACGAGAAGAACGATGAACCCGCTACTGCTGATGACGATGTTGGTGGTAGAGAGTGGAATGAAATTATACATCATTCGACTCTCCGGTAGCACCTCATAAAGACCGGCGAGCTCGTCGTTGGTATACTCTTACCATCCAACTTGTACACACACTTTCTCCTCGCAATACACACACTTTCTCCTTGTTGAATGGTAGGTAGCTCTGGTTTGTCAGATCACATAAGATTGTGCTCGATATGGGTATATCCGATAAAGGTGAGCTCTCTTTCCGTATGATGCATCAGATCTCTACGGGTTCGACTTCAAATCACTCATAGGTCAGTTTTCTGAAGAGCTGCCGAGGAATCTCCATCGAATCTTCGACTTATACTCTCGAAGGACTCAAGGTGAGATCTAGTGTTTCTTTGTCTTTCTGAGACGATTGTCCATAGCTGACTGAATGGTGGAATATCATTTAGTATGATAGACAGTGGATGATCGTCGACTTCAAGACGATGAAGGCCTGTACAGCCAGGAATTTCCCTGCCGTTCGTCATGGAGACCGTTCTACCAGATTATCGCCAGGCAAACAGCTTATCATGAACTGTTTCAACTACTTAGATGGTCCTCATAACATGTCGGATAGAACAAGATCGGCTGGTAGTGAATGTCCCGTTCGAGTCCGGTCACGAAACTTTCAACCTACCACTCGAGCCTACCGATGATGATCTCTGGGATTGGGAAACGTACAGTCTCCTTAGGTTTTGTCTGTCTAAAGGAACATGATGAAAAGACGACTGATGGCGTCTTGCTTGTTTTATGGGTTCTATCTGGTTGCGCACACCGTCACAATTGACCGCGGGTCAGGTCATCAGATTTCAAGATCTGAACCTGTGGTCGTTGACACTCACAGGTGTATCACCACCTCCAGATGATCCCTCGAACGAGATTCTTTCAAGATTCTTTGGCAGACCTGTTAGGATATGCCAGAAATCAGGAAACGTCAGAGGTCCGGGATTGAAGGCACCAAGTTTGGGGCTAGGCTATCCGAAGAGTACCACGGTGAATCATAATGTTCTCCTTTGATGTAAATTCGTTTCTGCCGCTTTCCTCGCCTCAATCGCTGAATGGATATCGAACACAGGCGTTCGCAGATACATACCCACTTCATATGATATCCGTCCAAAGTCTTCGTTCAATCGCGCAATCAATCACCCATCTTGCACCCTCGGGTGCACCTTGTCCAACTGAAGATGCCTTTGACTTTTCCATGAACAAAGCTATTCAGCGATTGCGACCAAACATCGTCGTTGATCTCGACGACGGATCTGAACCCGACGATGTTCGAGGCGCGTTCGAGGAGGATAGCTGGGGTCGTTTAGAGCTGATCACCTGGGAAGGAAACCCAGGAGGAGGAGACGATATCTTGGTGGTGGGAGAGTGTGTGAGATGTACCGTATGTTTTTCCTGTTCCCTCGCTGTAGACGCTTGCCTTCCGTCTGTTAGATACGAACTCACCAACCGAGTCCACTCTGTATTTAGCTTCCAAATGTCAACCCTGACACTGGAGTCAGACATCCTACGCTACCTCATAAGATCATATCATCTGAACGACCCAAGAAAAAAGACGAGGTTTGTCATGTTAAAGTCTCTTCTGCTCTTTCCCGATTATTTTGGATGCGCAATTAAAAAAAGATACCATCAATGGCCAACTAGTTCGTAGGCGTGTTGTGCCCGTTACTGGGAGTGTATGCGATTCCTATTGCCCGGATCGAGACTGATGGGCTAGACCCGGAAGGTGTGTGGCGGGTAGGAGATCGAGTGATAGTGAAGAACATAGTGAACCGGTCGGTCTGAACTTCCCAAGAGTCGGCCAGCTGGTTGGCACATAGGACGTATAGAATGAAACATCCTATACTCACAGCGCATTGCGCTCGACTGCTTTATAACATCGCAACCCCACGCTGATAGAACCTGTTCATACGGCTTCTCAATGCGTGTATTGAAGTTCAAATCAAAGAGAAAGGTAGATAGATATGTATGTTGTCACAGGAGAATAATTTATAATTTCAGACGAAAATCCCGAGAAACAACATCTACCGACAAACCAATCATCCTCCGATCTGTGTCGACCGTTCACTTTCTCCTCCCCACAGCCAGATACACAAGTCCACTCACAGGGAATAGACTCGGGCTAGTGAGATACAGCCTGGCTGGCTCTTTGGGCTTTAGATATAGAGATAGCGTCGAACGTATATCTCTCAAGTGATATCCCTCTCGACAGCACATCATCTCTCTCCTGGAATCTCTGATTCAACTATCTCTCCAATTCAGGCTAGCATACACAACAAACCATACACGACACGCTCAGAGATGGATTTCAAATCAACAGCGAGATCGATTCACCAGTCGCTTAATCTGTACATCAGCAATGATGCCTACGTACGTCTCACATATCATCCACGTTCTCAGTATCGAACGCGTCCTTCCCGTTCGATCTTTGGGCTCACGTCCTAACAAACATCTAACAAACCTTCAATGCAACTCTGATTTCTACCTCTCTCCTGGTTCTGGAAACATGGATGTGACGCGATGATGGAACACAGGTCTTCCAACCGGCTACTAGAGGAGACCCCAACGACAACATGGTCGAACTAGATACGCTTTTCGTCGATCGGATGACGGGCAATATTGTGCTGAACCGTAAGACCGACTTTCATTCGTGTCTGACTATTGAAGCAACTTGCTCACGTTCCCTTTACCTTCTTCATATGATCCAAATAGCTACAACAACAATAGCTCCAGTTGCTACCGAACAGATTCTTACAGTTCATGGGATTCTAGGCATCATCTCTCTGGCCATGAGTAAGTCTCTGAGATCTCTTCAGCGTGCTCTGAGTATCCTATGATATACTCTTGCAGACATCCTGACTATCGCATCTTCTTACTCTCCAATAGCGGACTATCTCATTGTGATCACTCAGAAAACTCATTCGTGCAAGTTTCTCAACCACGATATCTACCAACTCTCCTCCCATCTGCTTCTTCCGCTCTCCCCACTCGATCCGGCCCGACTATACTCTCCCTACGAGGCGCAGCTTCAAGATCTCGTCCAGCAAGGCTTGGACTCTGCTCGATTGTTCTTCTCATATACATTCGATCTGACGAACACACTCGAACGCCAGTGGAGACAGGTGAGAGCCGCGGGAGGAGAAGATAGGCTGGAAGGACTTCAGGAGCGAGCAGATGATCGGTTCTTCTGGAATCTAGAGCTAATGCGAAAATTCCTAGACGTCGGCAGAGTGTCGAACTCTGGAAGATCAGTCTCTGTTGACCCTGCGGTTCGTCTATCTTCTCTGCTTGTTTGCAATTGAGGTGTTGTCGATGTTTATTAGTCTTTGCAATTTTAGATGAGTCAATTCATCCTACCCGTGATGTACGGCAGTAAGTAACCCTACCCATCTTGTATCGAGAGTCCTAGTGCTATTCTCTTCAGAGGATCTGACTAAGTCTTCACATCTTGCTTACTACGTCGGATCGTCTTAGATTTTGAACTTCGTCAAACTGAAATTCGTAGTCAACCGGTCTTGCTTGCGCTCATCTCGCGCCGATCTCGTCATCGATCCGGTACTCGGTTCTTCACTAGAGGGATTGATCATGATGGTAACACGGCCAACTATGTAGAGACTGAGCAGATCATACTGTTTGATAAACCATCTTCGCCCGGCATGCCCAACGGGCAGAGGTTTGATGAGGAGCACTCGAGTTCGTCAACTTTGCCTGGGGTGATACATGGGAGGGAAAGATATAGTTTTGTTCAGGTCAGAGGGTCCGCCCCAATCTTCTGGGCGCAGATTAATAATCTGAGATATACGCCCGATCTACAAGTGATGGCACTTCCCGAAACTGTGTGTTTTCTTTACCCTCTCCCCTTGCTCATACTGTTATCCGTGAGGAACTGACACCTGTACTCATCTAACTGTCTCAGACGGCTGCTCTCCAATCTCATCTCTCCGAGCAAATTGTGATCTACGGAGATGTTTGTTTGATCAATCTCGTGAATCAAGTCAAGTACGAACGGCCTATCAAGGAGGCATTCGAGAATGCTATGCTTGTTGTCAACGAACCTCGAGCAAAGTACACGTACTTCGACTTCCACAAAGAGTGCAAGGGGATGAAGTTTGAAAATGTGCAGAGCTTGATCGATCGGTTAAGGGAAGATCTAGACAAAGAAGGGTGCGTTCCGATACGTCAATCCTCGCTGCCGGTGTCGTTCTGACTTAAAAGAGGTCTTCCTTTCCCAACCATAGCTATTTCCATTACTCCAGTCCATCGGAATCGGCCGCATACTCTCATCCACCCAAGAAATTTCAGATTTCAGTAATACGAACTAATTGTATGGCCATCTCTTCCTACTTCCGTTCAAATCAATTTTTGTTCCCGTAGATATCATCGTTTGCTGCTTCTCACATATGTTCTTGTATCTTTTCAACACAGGCATGGATTCTTTAGGTAAAGCCACGGATATCTCCGAAACAAATATACAACGTCTCGGTAGAAAGCTGATCATCATTCTTTCGATCTATCTGAACTCATTTTCCCGCTCCAAGATCGAACCAACGTTGTGCAATCTGCGTTGGCGAGAGATGTTCTGGATCGTCAACTAAGAAGCTCGGGAATCTTGACCGACACAGACTCTGTAGAGAATTACCCCGAGTTCATGCATGTTTTTCGAAATGGTGGGTTTTTGCTTCTTTGGACAGCTAGTTCTCCCGGCACCGGAATCTGACGGACACATTTTCTATCTTGGATAACACTCATTCGACGGATTACAAACTATCCAGTTTGGGCGGATCATGCGGACTTTGTCTCGATTGCATACTCCGGCACAGGTGCACTAAAGACAGACTTTACAAGGACAGGCAAGCGATCCTCTAAGGGTGCTGCTATGGACGGATGGAACTCGGTAGTACGATATGTAAAGAACAATTATTTGGACGGATCAAGACAGGTTTGCCCAGCCCTTCATCATTGTCATATACCAATTTAAGCTTGAATAGTATAAATATCTGATTTTGATATACCTTTACATGACGAAAGGACGCACTGGACTTGTTAACGGGTGCTTGGTCGGTACGACGAGGGTCTACGTCACCTTTTGTCGATACTCGACCGATTCTGATGCGCATGGTAGGTACTATTTCTCTTTTCATCTCTTGCGTTTCTGAAGCAAGCGTTATATTAATGATCTATTCAACCCATCAGATGCCGACTGTGCTAGCAACATCTCTAGGCTGTGTATGTCTGCTCGAGTTTTATGCATGGTGGTGGTGTACGTTCTTTTTCCAACAATCTGTACTTCTAAATTGTGTTCTGATCCAACAACCGGAATTTTTATACTCTCGTCCACTGTCCATTCAAAAACAGTGATTCCGATAAGCTGGTCATTCTTCTGGGTCGCCTCTTTCATCGCCGTGCTCTCCTTTCTTCACATATGGGCCAATGGAATTTAGTAAGACACCTGTTCTTCCTTTTTGACTTTTTGTTGTTTCATTACAAAACTGTAGCTTATCGCTCGTTATGTCTTCTTTATTCATCTTTCTTCTCAAGCTATGTCGACTGGCCTCGACTGAATCCTCCGATTGAGATTCTCAATTACGACGGACCAGGCTATCGGTCCCCACCTCGAGGTCGAGGTGCAAGTTCGACATCTGCCATCGTTTCTCGGCTCGTCAGGTCTTCATCGATTCATCGGGTCATCCCCTTCTTGGGGCGAAGTAGAGGCGCGATGAAAGCTCGGACGTCAAACGGAGGAGGTGGGGTCGGAGGATCGCACGCCAGGGTTGGATCGATAGGTGGCGTGGTCGAGGAAGCACCTTTAAGGAGAAAAGGCAGAGAAGGCCGGTTAGATTGACAAAGATTTAGATAAAAGAGTTTTTGTCTTCTCATTGGCTGACATGCACCTTTGAACCAGCTGTTAGAAGGAACGATATCACTCATGCGACATAGATGCTTTCGAGTGTATGATACACATGGACGAGATTTAACTGGTGAATAAATAAGCAAGGAAAAAAGAGACGATGTTACAAACGAGAAAGTAAGATACGCAGGCAAAGAAACAAGTCCTAGTGAAAAAGAAAGTTCGGAGTAATCTAACAGATAACTATCTATCTATTTATCTCATCCCCGTACTCCCTGACGGGTGTTTTGCGTTTTGTTCATCCTCAAACTCATCATCTTGCGCATCCCAGATTAATTCATATCTGTCTCTCTCGTTCCCACTCTCAGCCTCAGATGACATCGCCCGATGTTGTTTCAACCTCCTCGACCGGATCCATATGACCACTCCGAAGAGAACAACGATCATGCCAAACGCAAAGATGAGTCCACCTCGGTTGGCCAACCACCTCTTGAACGCTTTCCACCTGCCCATATTCTTCCAGCTTCCTCTAAAGAGATGGAGGACGCTCGATTGAGGGCTCGAAGGTCGGGACCAACGAAGGTCGGAGTCTGCGTTGGGAGAAAACCCAGCGAGAGGGAGGATGAGGACCTCTCCGATTCTAAGAGGCTCAGTCAGGGATTGAAGTGATGGCCAAGTGACGTTATACTGAGTTTGAAGATATCTGAATGTACAAGAGAAAAGATAAAGAGTTCAACAGACGGACGTCAAATGTTCGAGTTGAGTGTATATGAACAACAGAGATAGGAGCAAAGTAACACAAACGCAAGGACAGCATCGGTGAACATGGCAGGCCCTGTCCATTCCAACGTGCTGACCATGTCCTTCCAATGCTTGTTTCTTAACTCGCGAACCTTTCGGGCGGACGCTTCATCAGACTGATCCTCCAACAGCTTGACCTCCTTGTCACGAAATTTTTCCCATGCTTCCACTTTCTTAGCGGTTGTTGCTATTCTTCGAGCGGCATCAAGATAAATGGGATGGTAGGGAGTAGACGATAGGGTCCACTGCCTGTGAATAAGTTGATTGTAAGTGAGCGCTGTCTCGTTTGACAGGGATGGTACTATGATGTAAACAAATGCTAGATCACATACACAATTTGGAGTGGCCGAGGCCACTTTTTGATCCAACCACAACCAGGTTTCCAGACATCTACCTCGATACCTAGGATCAGACTGGGTTCAGATTCTGATACATACTCAAAGGAGGAGAGCGATCCGTTGGTGTATGAGCGAGGGTGTAACTTTCCCCATTGCTCTATCGGACGAAGAGCTACCGTATCGGCTATTGGTTTGATAGACACGACGATCAGCACATCATCAGTGCGAGGCAATGGAGGAGGAGTGATATGACTGACTGTCAGAGTAAACTCCACCATGTACGAGCATGAGTAAGTATCTCAGAAAATCCGCTTTGAGCACTCCAGCCTTCATCATCGCCCAAGCGTGCGCAATCTCGGTTCCGTTGAACCATTCGTGGACCCAGGCTTCTGCCGCTGCATCGTCGAGAAAGTGATATTTCCATTCTGGGTTCTTGAGCGTCCATGACTGAGTTGCCTCAGTACCTCTTGGTTCCTTGTCGGTCTGAAAGATGAACCGACTGTCAATCATCGGTAAGAAGGATGAGGATGAATTGGGATGTGAAGAATAGATGTCGACCGAGCGGAGGAGCTGTTTCTTTATAGGTAACGAGCTTGGAAACGCATGTGTAAACTTTTGCAGAGACCCATAATACAATGAGGGCTCGGTCGAACCCAGATGGTAGACGTCATCAGCCTGGTAAAGAAGACAAGAGCCATGTCATCAGGCCTCTAAGAGTGGGTCAGAATTCGGCCTGCTTTCATCACAAACTCTGCGACTGGCAAGAGGACATCACTGACGAGTCGTCCCCATTGAGTCGTCCCGGGAGCTGTACATGATTTGGTTGGTAGGAATCCAACGAAAAAGGCTTTGAAGAGAAAGAACCCGAATACCAAAAGCACGAGGAGAAGTCCGGCTCGACGAATCGCCGGATGTTCAAATGGGACCCTCATTCGATGTTTGGTCACTCCAAGCCGAAGAGAAACGAATGAAGGGCAAAGCGAAACGGAGTGCAGCAGTAGTCAAACAGATGTTGATCTCGATGCGAAATGAAAAGTTGGGTATATGCTATCCTCTTAGATGTATGTTGCGTGTATATGCGCACGCTGAAGGTGACAGATCTGACGAAGAAGGTGAGAAAACAACATCGATTCATTAGAAAAATTCTCTAATGTAATTTTAAAAAATTCCCGAAAATTCCTAATGAAACTGTAATGCAGGTGTATCCTGATCGTCTGGGCTCTTGTTCTTCCAAGCACATCATCAATACCGTCCAGCACACAGAGGTCTCATCGGTTCATGGCACACGGTCACACACACAAGCTGTTCCTTCAGTCTGTCTTCTCTCAGCCATCGGTGCCCTTGAAGAAAGCAATATCGCTTTACGGACGATGTGCTCAAGCTGCGTACAGTCAGTATCAATCCGGGCGCATCCGTTTCTATCCGATAGCTCACCTCGGGGTTCATCTCCCACTGATCTCTCATCGTCGCACTCGTTTTTGACCTCTGGGCTGGATTGTTGGTAAAGATAACGACCAGGATAGAAATTACCCACCACCTGATAGAGCAGATGACGCGTGGCCAGCCTTTAGAGGTCAGATAAACGATTTGTTGGAGCCATTGAGGTTTCTACTCGATGAACAGGTCAACCAAGCCACCGGTGAGAAGTGGGTCTTCTTGGTTAGTTGTCAAATGTTGTCTCCAAACATGAAATACCGAGCTTACAGGAACATCGACTTGTTCTTCTAATGGTCGCATTCATAGCTTAACATGGAGGCCGATCCGTTGGCTCAGATAGCGACAATCTATACTCCCGGCGAGATTGTCTATCTGAAGCTCGTTGTGAGTAGCTGCATACTGAAATTACAACAAGGGTTCTTTCTCATTCTTCTTACTCGTCTCGACATAGATCGAAGCCATCGTTGAGGCTCCTAGCTACTCGTTCTCGATCTCATCTTTAGCCGCTTCTCGACTACTTTCCGAACTCAAGACGACTATCAGTAAATCGGCTGGAGAGAAACTTCTTGACAGGTTCTGTGGAAGTACACCTGGCGGTGGTTGGTTACAATTGATCAAGTATGTATCTTTGCGCTCTTTTCAGAGATGAAACTTCTTTATCTTGTTCTTAACTCAGACTTGACAACTTGTGAAACATCAGCAACCGATACTCGTTGACGTTACGAGCCGTGACTGAGCTGGACCGTTATCTCAGAGACTCCTACTCTATAGATGACGGAGAAAGCGAGGACAGCGCGCTTGTCATCTTGGACTGTAAGCTTTGTCGGAAGCTTGTCACAAAGGTCTGTAGCTATCATATTCTCTCATGTTCCCTCCATCAACCATCCGTTGTCGCTATCTGACCGACAGAGTGCCTTGAAACGCGTTGGTTTTCGTCAAAGGGAAAAATCTGCCCATCTTGCTCTTTGTCCTCGCATAATCTATCCGCGCTTCACAATCACTGCATCCGACGGGTGATCTCCAAGACAAATCCAAAGTGTCCAAACCCAGAGTGTCAAATCGTTTGGAAAGACGGGATGGAATGGCTCGAAGTGGGAGATGAGGTCGTAGTGCCCGAGAGTTCATTCGCTAGCAAACGTAGAGCCAGGCCAGGTCAGAGTCAGGACCAAAGCCAGTTCTTCACTCCTAGAGACGCTCAATCTCAGTCACTAACACAAACTCAAACCGGGCGGAGGAGAGTGAGAAATGGAGACAGTGAAGAAGACGAGGAGGAGGAGGAGGAGGAGGATGAAGCAGCAGCAGCAGAAGAAGAAGAGGGTTCTGAAGATGAGGACGATGTTCGTCGTGAGTGGACTGCTATTTGGTTTCAATGTTCGATATCTGTTCTGTCTCGACTGAACATCTGTTCTTTTATAGGCAAGCCTAAGCGACAGAGACAATCTACCGATGATACCGCTAGCTCGACAAGTAAAGAGACGGAGACTAAAAACGGAAAACCTAAGGCTGAGAGGTCTGTCTGATCCAGAATGTTATCCCTGCGAGAGACTTCACTGATATAACTTGTTCTCCTTCTTTCTGTGTCTCCCTCGTTAACAGAGGTGTAATATATTCCGGGGACGAGGATGAGGACGAGGATGAGAAAGAAGAGGAGGACTGAGACCTTTCGTACCGACTTTAGCTCGCGAAACACACCGTTCGGAGTTGTAATATCAGCACTTTTATGAAACGCTTCCTAATACCCCATTCATAAACCATGTATCTATTGACGACATGCGTCCAATAAACTGAGTGCTATCGACGGTGATCAGATCTGCATTCATCTGGCACCCACAAAGCAATCAATAACTTAAAGAAAGAGTGTGCGCGATGAGGATTCCATCAGATTTTCTTGTAATCTCGGTCAGGCAAGCTTCGGTAAAGCATAGCAGAAGAGAAGACTCGTCAACGAAGTGAACTCGAGCAAATAGCGTGATGGGAGTTGGGTAGGTTTTATCTGATGTATCCGTACCAAGACGAAAAGTCTCCTTCATCCTCCTCCCTCAATCTCCCATGTTCTCCATTCCCAGAAGAGAGATATATGAAGTCGTACGTTTCATCTGGTCTCCAGTGCATGTTCTTGCTATATCCCATCGACTGACTTTCCTACCAGTGACTACTCGGCCCACGATGATGCCGACTAGGACAGACAGCCTCAAGTCCCTCGGTAATCTCGCCGACATCAGTAGCTCCCACTCCGTTTGGATCCCGGACGACCGTATTCTTCAGAGATTTTGATGGGGAGGGTAAGCAATTTAGCCTGATTGGGACTTCTCTTGCTAAGGTCGTCATCGGTGAGTTCTGCCTCTGCTGCCTATTCTTTGCTGGTTAAGCTGGTTTATCCATTCGCCATCGATGCTGATCCGATCAAACGGGCGTTGGGGTCTCATATATCAGACAACAGTTCGAACTTTACCCTCGATATTCATACTCCTCTACTCTCGTCCACTCTCGAGGTCTTTTCTTCTTCCTCCGTTCATGTGCGATTGCTTTCACCAAGTATAGCGTCCACTGTTCAGCTAGACCCTCCACTCCAACTCTTCCGCTTGGGCGTTCCACTTTCAAGTTCTTCTCCCAAGATCATCGTCTCTTCTATTCTCCCTCCTTCCAAATCAGAAACAGTCCTTCCGGGTGATGCCTTTAGAGGTTCTCAGCTTTCCGCCTCGATCGTAGGTAGTTCCGAGGAGCAGGGATCGATCGATTGTCAGCTGACAAATGAAGAAACATATGGAGCGGGCGAGCAGTTGATCTACAAGCTGATCCAGGATAACGAAACATGGAGCTGGAGCAAGACAGAGCTGAAGAGAGAGGAAGGAGAGGGTGAAGGAACTGGGTATCCGATGCTGTAGAAAGCCAAGTGTAGACATCGACCTGGTGTGCAGGCTCCTGAGTTCAAGTTGAATCAAGCATCAGCACGGGTTCTAACCCGACACCCATATATCTGATCTATGTATTCTTTTCACAAACAACGAAAGAACGATATGACGAGAAGAAACTAGAGAGAGAAAGGTTGAAAGAGAAGGTGAGTCGAGAAAAGCGCGCCAGTAAGTTGATAGCTACCATAAACATCATCTCATTCCCAAACGACCACCAGCCATACCATCCTCACTATCATAACTGTACATACACGGATACACACATATACATTTAAGCTCTCCCTTCGGCTCAGTGTTGAAATCCTACCACTCATCTCATCATGAGGTTCTACGCCTCCGACAGCGACTCTGAGCCCGACGTTCTCTCCCCCGTTTCCTCTCTGTCTTCATCTCCTACTCCTTCCGAAGGAGGTACCCAACCAGCTTCACCTCGGTCAGCTCCTTCCTCCCCTTCAAACGTTTCAGATCGTGAGGTCGGTCCTGTGATGGAATTAGGAGGTATCCAGCCTGATGAACGAGGAAAGAAACGGAAGAGGGATAGTATAGACCCAAACGCATTGCATGCAGTTTGTTATTGGTTAGATAGCTCGACAGACAACGTCGAGTGCGGAGCGACGTTCTCGGAATTAGTGAGTATCCCAGATTCTATCATGACTTCCTCTGTTTCGAATGAAAAAAAGAAAAAAACACTCTTAAATACACATGGGTAGATTTGGTTTAGACTCGACAATCGCATATCTCTAACGATGATGTTTACGACTTCTGGGTTGAATATTCTCTCTAGGGAACATTTATCAATCATATACACGAAGGTGTGCACGTCTTTTCTCTAATATCTTGTTCTGTGGTTCTTCCTCATGCCTGCATTCGGACTATCAATTCACTTCATCAAAAACTACTCTTTAGAACATATCGGTACCAACAAGGCCCAGTATACGTGTGAATGGTCGGATTGTGTTCGAAAGGGAAGACCCCAGACGTCGAGGTTCGCCCTCTTGAGTCATCTTCGAAGTCATACCGGAGAGAAACCTTTTGACTGCACCGAACCTCGTATGTTGTTCCTGCATTGATCATTGAATTGCCTGGTATGGATAGTTATGATCAAGACCACGAGCTGATGATATCTGGTTGATGACGGCAAATCGATGTATGATGTTTGCGTGCGTCCCACTGGGTTGTGAGGACCATTTAGAGTGCGACAAGTCGTTCACTCGATCTGACGCGTTGGCAAAACACATGCGCGTCCAGCACAACATTCTCCCCGCTCCCTCCCACCGAACTAAAGATACCTCGAACCGGACGTTTGTCCCCAAGGCGGTCGTCCCTGCAGAAGAACTCGATCAGTTCGAAGGAGGTCGACCGAAAGGAAAGGATTCTCAACGATGGCAGGCCGACGAGGAGGAGTGGGAGAGGATGCAGGCGGATCTAACGCGATCAGCGGTAGCCACGTCAACGAATTTATCCACAGATGCATCGAAGTCTGGTGCCGCCGGTGCTAGCACAGCGCCGGTTGAGGATGCAGAGCTTCCGACGACTGAGGAAAAGAACAAGCGGTCAAGAAAGAAGACAAACCCACAGAAGACGAGTCCTCGTGAACCTCCGCCAGATTCAGACTCGGACGACTCGTTCACCGGACCATTCATGCCTTCTAGACAAACAACTTCGTCCGCCCAGTGGAAAGGTAGATCAAGAGCTACGTGGAGGTTTATGTTGGCCAAAGCCAAGCATAGAGAGGCTATCCAGGAGAGAAAACAGTGGGAGGGGAAACTGAAAGAGTTGAAAGAAGAGTTTGGAAGTGTCAGCAGAAGTTTAGAAAAAGGTCTCCAAGCTGTCTTAGTGAGAGAGCTCGGGTAAGTTCCAGCTTCTGTTCTCTCCTTGATCTGTTTTGTTGCTTTTCCTTTTCGGCAGCGTAGATACTGATTGCTAAGCTTTACATCTGTTTCTCTGTTTCTTCTTCTTATTCTTCTTCTTCTTCTTCTTTTCTTTTCCAGAGAGAAGGTCAACGTATTGTTCGAACATACAGAGTCTTCGAAAACAGAGCCTTCAAAGCCCGAACAAACGGAAGGTGATGAACACGACGAACTCTGTTGAGGCGCACCGATCAGTGTCTGTCTCGGTCTCAGGAATGTCTCTTCCTCCGATCGATTTCGCTCCAATTGGTTTTATATGAACATATGTGATAACCTTCACCTTCTACCCAAGCTTGATAATTTGTAAAAACAAAGTAGAGAGAACAGTGGCATAGGTACATGCAAAGTACGGTCTGGATGGTTGGGAAGAATGACAAACCGATCGTACGTTATAAAACACGATAAGACTAAGAAATAAAGAGGTGAAGGGAATCAAATATAAACGATGCGTGTAAAGTGAAAAGCATAGGGTGAAGAACGGATAGCTCATTCAACTTTTATTGGGAAGGAAAAGCACACTATAACGGTTATGCGGTGATGGGAGGTGGTGGGTAAACAAAAGAGAAAGAAAGGAATAACGGATACAAAAGCTCCTAAAAGCTCATCAACATTTTCAGGTTCTAGTGTTGGTAGCGTATAGGTCAAGGAGGACAGAGCAAGCATAACAGAACACAGATCAGAGGACAGCCTTATTTTGAACAAAGCATGGATTCAGAACTAACCTTGGCCAAATCGAACGTGACTCCAGCAATCGCATTCCTCGTCTCCTTGCTCATATCCACGCTCTCGCTCAACTCACTCAACGACTCACAATTCTCCGCCACAATCTTCAGTAATCTCTGTCTGTCATCATCTGCCGTTCTGAATTTCTTGGAAAGCGAATCGTTAGATACGCCAACAATGGATGATCCAATGACGATAACAGAGGACATATGCTCCCGGACAAGCGTGCCGGTCGCACCCGTTCGGATGGACGTAAGAAGAGTTTGAATAGACTGGATCAAAGCGTCAGATTGAGTTTCCAGGTAAGGCTGGGGAAACATGATAACAACAGGAAGAAGGCGTCAACTACCGAATCAACCATCGCGTTTTGCCTAGCTTCATAGCGCAAAAACTCACCTTCAACGCGACCCACGCGTTATCATCGTTGTCATCTAGTTCTTCCTCATGCTCGTTCTCGTGCTCTGTTAACGAGCCGGGTATCCCATTCAACCCGCCAGTATACTCCCGAGTACTGTCTGCTCTGACCAAACTTGCCTTTCGCTCTAGATCAAACGAGCTCCCAATTGAAGATGTCGACGTCAACCGATAGGCCGCGTTCAGCCCAGAAGGTAGATGATTGCTTGCTCCGCCTCCGTGACCGTTTAACCCACCAGGAGGTAACGTGGATATTGGAATGGATATCGAGGGTTCATCGTACGTTGAAGAAGCAGACGACTGTCGACTTCTGTAATCTTCATCTCCTTCTCTCTCTTCGCCTTTTTCTCCTCCGAAAGGGTGATATGGAGACGGAGAAGATCGGGCGTTTCTTATATGAGGCCAGGCGCCGCTCTTCATTCCATTTTCTTCATGGATGGAACTCTGTTCCCCATCCTCTTCCTCGATCCGAGGTTCTTGAAACTCTATCTCTTTATCTGCTCTTCTGATTCCGAGAAGCTTGAACAGTTCAACAACTGTTAAGCTTAGTTCTCGAGCTGCTGCATCAACGAGACCGACCGGGCTAAGGCCTTGAGACGTGGCGAAATCTTTGGCAGACTCGATAAGTGCGGAGAGTGCGACCGAGCTTTTGTCCTTGATGGCCTGAAGTGTAGATGGGTCGATAGAGGACATGTCGACTGATGGGTCGGACTCGGAAGTTTCTACATCTCGTAGAATGGAAGAAACTGCTGAGAAAACAGGTTGTGTGGCACCTAGAATTGAGCTCGGTGACGAAGATCTGACAGCAATCCCATCCAGGTCAGCTACTCGGAGTGTCAAACGAGAAGAGAATGAGAAAAAGGATTTGTTTATTTTTACCTGGCGGTAGCTAGCAAACTGTTAATCGAATCTTGAAACACTGTTACGTGGACGTCTGCGATCACTCCGCCTTTTGAAGCAGGAAAGTGGTCTTCCGTTCGAGGAGTTGAGGTAAACATTTGAGAAGTTGCTGAACGTACCCAGGGAGATCAGGACAAAATAGTCAGATTCTAATCAGGTGTATGATAGTACTAATAGATATGAGAGAACAAGATGTGTGATATATGGAGTATACCTTTTAAATTTCTCAGCTCTGTCTTGACTGTCCTCCACTTGCGCTCCATTTCCTTCGCTCTGGCTTCCGCCTTGTTCGTAAGTTCCCGTTCACGATCCATCTGTGTGTGAAGATGATCGTTCGCTTGAGAAAGCGAGTCGAGCTCTCGAAGAAGCTCCTTGATTTGCACTCGCAGAGCTGCGAAATCGTCTTCGTTTGTAGTTGCCTGGTAACAGAGATATACAGCATGAGAAGACTAGACTATCGAACGACGAAACATCGTGACGAGATGTGACGCCCTCGTGAAATGAGTAAATTGACCCACCGTGCTTGGATCTGAAGTATTCCGGTTTGTTTGCAAATCTGTTATTTCTGCCTCGTGACTGATCTCTAGATTCTTCATCCGAGTCTCCAGCATGTAAGACTTGTCTTTCTCGTTCGAGAGTGCCTTCTTGTTCTGTTCGAGTTCTGTTGATATGTTCTGCAAGGACTCTTCGAGATTTTTGGTGTACTTTCGAGCGGCACAAAAACAGAGTGTTAGAACCCAGCCGTACACTCACAGCGCAAAACATGAAGCAAGAAGCACAGAACGAGACCAACCTCTGTTTTATCTGTGCCTCGGCCTTGTTTATCTGTATGATCGTTTCTGACCTGCTGCAACTCCAGTCGGAGCTGTTCGTTTGTCTTCCGCAAATCGCTAATAAGACCCTCCTCGTCGTCTCTTCGCTCTCCTTCGTTGTCCCCACTGCCGGCCCTCTGGTTGTTGGGCCGTCTTCCAAAGGGGCCAGACTCCTGAAATTCCGGCGAATGAGGAGACAAGATATACTCGGAATCGCGCGAGTAAGGAACCTCGATCTCCTCGGATGCGATGGTTGATTTATTTGGTACGACCTGAGAGGTCTTGACAGAGTTCAAGAGGCTCGTGTTCGCTCCGCTTGTACTTTGATTGAAGTTCTTGTTCGAATTTATAGTCGAATCCGGGTTCTGACCTGATGCAAAAGCGTTGTCAGGTGTCACAACGTTGGAGAAAGGAGGAGAGTACGAGCTGGTTGAATCTTTGCGCGTCCTGTTTAACGGATAGGAAGAACCATTAGATGAGGGTAGTGGAATCTCGCCAAGCGAAGAGCTGTTTGAGAAGGTGCGCGACATAGACCCTTGCCTGGTCGCAGGTATTCTACTCGACTGTTGTTGCTGCTGCTGCTGAGGGTTAGGGTGGTTCTGGTAAAAGCTATGATTGCCTATAGAACTGCTGCTGGACTGAGATGGTCGATGCTGCGTCTGTGAAGGCTGGGGCTGAGGCTGACGTTGCGGCTGAATCGAAGAGGACATGGTCCGAGAATGCACACTGGACGCCATGGATCCGATGGAGGATGCGGGCTGGTGCCGGGCAGTGGAAATCGTGTGCTGTTCCACAGGTCGCTGGACTTGAGAGGAGCGCTAGAGGCAGGTTGAAGAGAAGGGGAAAAAATTCGAGAATTTGAAGGGTAAAACATGCCATACAAAATGAGAAGAGATTGTCAATCAGCATGACCAGATATGTTCTGATGAGGTTTTCTCGACTAAACGTTAGCAGATCTATAATGCGCACCTGGCTCAAATCATCTCCTGCGAGACTCGCTGAGAATTCAGGATTTCGCTTGTTTAATTCGTAAAACACATCGGAGGCCAAATCCTTGTATCGATTCTTTGGCAGTGTCGCTAATTTTTGTCTGGCTTCGTTTCTTCTCGAGTGGAAATCCTGTCTGTAAGGTAAACCAGGAATATCCGGTCCCCCCTCAGAGATAGAATTCCGACGCAAGAGTTCGTCGTAAACATCCATGGTGAGCTCGTGAAACTGCTGTTTGGTCAGTCGAACAAGTTTCAATCGGGCATGACTCCGGGCGTTCAGAGGCTCTAAACGATCAAATATACGATGACAAGTTTGTTCGATAAGCGCCATGATAAAGGTTTTACAGCACGACCGAGTTCATGTATGCTCCACTGCAGCCTGTCTCGAGGAAGCAACTGGAAAACAAAGCCTAGGAAGGTAACAAACGAACCTTTACTTAGAAGATCAGCCAGTGACGTTCTTAGAGCTTCCCAATAGACTCTCGTGATATCTTTTCTTTCATCTGCAGGTTGACCGGGTTGATCGTTGGTCCCGTTAACCTGTCCAAACTCTCCTGTTCCGCCTCCGACTCCTGCCCGGCTGCTACTCAGGCTACCTTGTCTACCGTGTGACTGGGCATAAGCATAAGACGGTTGACTTTCGGTCGAACGTTGAGATGAAGAGAGTGCAGACTGTGATGGTATGCGTTGCTGCTGCTGCTTCTGCTGCTGCTGCTGCTGCTGCTGTTGCTGTTGCTGTTGCTGTTGTTGTTGTTGTTGTGTAGGCCGTTGAAAGTACGATGTAGGTTGATTTGGCTGATTAGAATACGACTGAACAGAACCGGACTGCATCGTTCCACGAGCAGATGGCGAGATCAAAGACACCGGTAGAATCCCTCAAGACGGAAACAAGTCTTCCTTGTGCTTCTACTTGCTGCAAGAGGTAAAGCCAACAGAGAAAACCTAAAGAAAGCTCAAAGAGTGAGAGTCAAGGTCAAAGACTGAAGGTAAGTTGAGAGAAGTATTGAAGTTTGTTGTGATAAGCCGAAGAACTCCTTCTAGTGTAACCATGTGAATGAACTATGTGTGCCATCATTCTTTCTAGCTATAGTGGTCTTTGTTTCGTTCAAACACCAGATCCAGTTTCTTTAGCATTGGTCTTCATACTTGGTGCGCTTTCTTTGTACAGAACGGACACAGAGAAGGATCATGATATATGTGTCCGAGTCTTATCCGAACTGATCATGTTTTCGTCCTTCGGTGCATTCTGCTCGAGAGCTTTCAGCTCGGCTCGCCTCCTAGCCTCTTTGCGCAACTCTTCATATCGAGGCGCCTCTTCCGCCCGTTTCTTCTTTCGCAACATCCTTCAAAGGATAACCATACAAAGCAGTGACTCCAGTGTCTTCAGTCATCTTGTCCTAAAGCTGTCTACTGTTGTCAAACAAGAACAACAGAAAAGAGGAAGACACGTACGACTGATGTCTCTTTCCTCGTTCATGTTTCTCCCTGGCGCCTTGTGGTGTATCGGTTGACGGATCAAACATCACCATATATGGTTCATTCAAAGTCGAACAGAGCTCGCATCTATGTGGAGTTCCCTTGGGTAGTGTACTGTCCGTGTTGTGGATTCGAAATCAACGAGAAGACCAGCAGTGTCTCCAGATCAAATGGTAACTTACGACTTGGAGCCATTCGAGAGTGATGAGAGCAACGTATCGGCATGATGGCCTCCGATTGACATCGGAGATGGAAGAGGTCGTTCACTAAGGAAGGCTGCAGGCAGCAACAAAGAAACAGTTGAGATTTCCATATACATGATATGTGATGGAGAGGCAGACCACTGGGTTACCTACCATCCATGATGGACAATGCTGGTGCCAACACCTTTTTATCCCAATCCTCTAGATCTGGTGGTTCGTTTGTTTTTTTGCACGTGAAACAAAGTCCATCCAGTGCTGTTCAGCTTGTAAATAGTGGAATGAGAGGGACACAAGAATACTCAAACCAGAAACGAACCGCTTGCATCTAGTAGAAACAATCCCTCTCTTCCTCTCTCTACTCTTTCTTCGACTTCCGGCCCTAACTTCCCTGTGATCCACTTGACCTGACTCTTCGCATACTGTCGTGTCGTCATCTTCATCCGTTCAACTGCATCTTTGAAAGGCGCGGTATCCGCAGCTTCTGCCACGAGGTCTTCTGTTAGAATTCCAGAAAACTCTTTGTAGCCAATTGCCTGGAAGATACCTGAAGTTGAATCGTTCGGGTCAGATTGGGCCGTACTCTCTTGCAAGGAGGAGGCATGCTCGTCAGCTATTTCGCGCATTTCACGGAGTTCAGGAAGGAGTCCGAGCTAAAGATTTGTTATGAAAAGGAACATATGAGGATCAGAAAAGTCTTCTGTAAGGTTACGAGTGAGGACAGGAAACGATTTACATCGATCATTTTATCTATTCGAGAATCAAGTCGAGGATTGAGGATGTCGGACGGTGCGTAGAGCCAGAAGATGAGGGTTCGGTATCTGTATTCCATCAGACCAACATGACAAGATTCGCAGTCAGCTTCAGTCTTTTGCCCTCCTATATATAATGGGACCGACCTCTTTTTCTCCCAGTCCTGGGTTTCCGTCCTCTTCCTCGCCTGCTCAATCCAAACCTCACTTTCCCTTTTGCCCTCATTCCACACAGACTCTAGCCCTCTCAGAACTTTCCTCGTATCCCTCCAATGCCATTTATCAGCCAGAATAGGATCCAACTTTCTCAATAGCTCGTGAAGTGGCAACGCAAGTCTCTCGTCCGGCTTCAATGGTAATGACGGGAGCGACTTTAAGAGATCCTTCTCGGCAGGTGAGAGCGGTTCAGGAAGCGCAGAGAGAAAGTCGGCTAGAGAGGGAGAAGGAGTCGGACGGAAAGGTACATGGACTGTACTGGTTGATGAAGATGATAGGGGAGAAGGTGTTGATGGCTTTCCTAGCGGAAAAAGCAGATGTTGAACCCAATAGGTTGTGCCGCCCGTGACAAGTGGAACGGATCGTTCGTTATGCAGTTCCGATATCTGAAATAGGGTTGTCGAGAAGAAATGTCAATTGAACTTCCGGTTGGTCGAGAACGCACATATGGTTAAACAGATGGTAGGATCGAAAAATTATGTACCTCATCCATTGTAACTTCAACCCACCTCTTCATCCCCCATCCTCTCTCCCCCCTAGGATCAACCACACCAATCAACCGATGAGGCACATTTTGCATCTCCTCTTCCGTCACTTTGTTAGTGATCACATCTAACCCTTTGAAGATCTGCATTGAATCGGCATTTATAATCTCTGCTGAATCCCATCCCCCCGTACCTGCTACTGTTGATCCTCGTTCGCTCTGTCCGAGGGAAGTTATATGTTGAGCGAGTTGGATGGCCAGTTTAGATTTCCCGACGCCAGTCGTCCCAATGATGGCTATAACCGGCAATTCTGGAGTCATTGGTCTTCCGAGTATATTTGCGAGTGATCCCGACGATAGCCTGACTGTTATCCTATTGAGCAAAGACGGCCAGGTAAGCATCAAACGACTTTCGTCGTATCCGAGAAAGTTATTCGAGAGGAAACGGTTCGGAGAATAGAAGGGTTGAATAGAAGGGTTGAATCTTGGGTTACTAACCAAAAAAGTACAAACATACAGATCACGTGATATATCATGACGCAAGCATTAGGCAGAAAGAGTGTAGTCGTCACCTTCTTTTCGATCATTCTGTTTTCTTTGAACACATACACATATACTCTTACGCATAGACTTGAGCGCAAGGATGGGACTCATTAACAATATCAAGGAGAAGATCAAGGAGCATGATCAGCAGGCCAATGTGTGTAGGGCTCGCGCCTTCTTGTGTGTGTATATCAGAATTGTTTCCATTTGCTCATTTGCTTGTTCTCTTTTCTTCTTTATTTTTTCAATTTCTTCTCTTTAAAAAAAAAACAGAACGTCGAAATGAGACAAGAGTATCTTGCCGCAGAAGATCCAGAGCAGAGAGGCGATGTGCCCGCTAATGTTAGAGCATCCCGTTAGTGTCTTTCGCATTTTTTGGGGCTTGCCTCGCGCCTCTGCCTTCATTTGACCGTCAATAGGCCCTTTGAGTTTGCTGACCTTAAACGTCGTCTGGGTAATCTAATAAAGATGACGCCGCTTCTGCCTCTCAAGCTTCTGAAACCCTAGCCAGGAGTGATAGCTCGATGGCTGCTAGAAGCGCCGCTATCGAATCTAGTGTCACGGCTGAGGTTACTTCAGGAGCTGGACTTCCTTAAAGCCGATGAATCAGATGCGACCAGAGAATATGAAACGAATCAAGATAAAAATACATATATTTTTTTCGATAAAAATGTGATTTTACCAACAGCTGATCGGATTATATGAGCGTATCGCATGAAGTTCATCTAACTCATCCAACCCTCCCACCTAGCTTTCTGTTCCTCACTCACCAGCCCTTTGCCGAGCTCTCCAACAAGTGATATCCGCTTTATGTCCTCGTCGAACCCTTCATCCATAGTTGGTTCTTCGAATCCTTTTCTATATGAAGCGAGCGCCATCTCGGGCACATGAGATCCTGATGATGTAGGATACAATCTGTACAGATTGTTGTGTTTCTCTAATGCTGGCTGAGATGCGAACAGGAAGCATCTTTTTTTTTTTTACAAAAGAGTGATTGCGTTTTTCTTAATGAGATTTTGAATCAAAACGATGAAAGGTAAATCGGAAACTCACCGAATAGGGACGTTATGCTGTCTGGCGATCTTGATGTATGCTGCCCGGGTGGCTTTGTCTCTGTTCGTGTTGTCTGTTTCGACTCGACCGGCCGTCAAATTTCTTTTCCCTTCCTCTTATTTCTATACACGCGCGCGTGCGAGAAATCCAAACACGGACGACTTACCAACGACACAACGGCCTCCCTCGGTCAATACCTCTTCTACTCTTCTTTCGCACTTGATCCTTGTACCGAGTTCGTCCTGATTGATTCTAACATACCCGTTTGGCAGGCACGATGATTGAAAGAAGGTGGATTTACCAGAACCTGGTGAGCCCACGAGAAGGATGATCTCTGATCGGTTCGATGAAGGTGACGGGAAGAGCGGAGTCGATGACGGCGTAACCGATGGACCTGTATCGTTCAACGGATGTTGCTTTCAGGCCTTTAACATGAAGAAGAAGAGTTTCTCTCTACTGATTGATAGTAGACAGAACGTACATGGTTCGAGGTCTCGAGGTCTAAATCCCAAGAGGGGTGGTAGAACTTCATCTTTCTTACCGAAATACATCTTCTCGATACACAAAAATCCATCACCAAGAAGAACAACTTCATCAGCCGGAATCTACAGAACGAACAAAGTGGTCGGAAAGAACAGGATTACCTCTGGGGTGTAGAATTTCAGACCAGCGTTCTCTGCCCACTTCCTATCACCATCGCCATGATCCTTCTTTCGACCAGCAGCGTCTCCCACATAGAATGACTGTTGTATATCTGTGGATCCACAAAGATACAGAAACAGGAGTAACACGCGAACATTTAGATCAAGAACGTTCAGAATGCAAAGATGAAATCATGAAAAAGCAGCCGAACCTAGAGTCATATCATGTGAGGTCAAGATCTCGATATAATGGTCAAACATTCCCAACATCGGTTTCCTATACTGGTCTTTCTCAAGCGCTGCCAAGACAAGAAACGGAATGTTCTTCAACTTTGAAGAAAGAAACAGGATCAGGTTCCGCATGCACAAATCCGATCGGATGTGGACTGACAAAGATCAGCAGAGAAAGGACAAGAAGGACAGGAAGAGAAAGATGAAGAGGACAAACTTGGGTAGAGATATGCTCGATTTTGAGTTTCCAGGCTTTATGCATTTTTGTAGTCGGCGCTTTCAGTCCATTCTGGTTGGAGATTACGACGACTAGAAAGCTATCCTCAAAGATAATCAAACATCAACATGTTTCGTTATGAATCAAACGAGAGGACGGGGGACAAACCCAAGCTGGATCAACTGGGTCAATTCATTCTTTACCGCAGGACTCCACCAAATCCAATCTGTATCGCCTTTGGGAAATGTCGCTCCTGATTTTGTCTTGATCAACGTTCCGTCGAGATCGAAGAACGCTACTTTTCTCTTCCGCTCTAGTTTGGGATTTTCGCCTCTCTGCGTCGAAGAATCAGGAGTGGTGGAAGTGAAAGGATCCAGATGGGTATATCTCAAGAGCGACTTTCTACCGGACGGCCGTCCACGAAAAGAAACGATCCCAGCTGATTTAGTAGAAACTCGTTGAAATAAAGAAGAGCCTGAAAGGTAAAAGGACTAACGGGACATTCGAACTCCAACCTGATGACCCCTTTTCCGAGGACGAGGACGGAGATTTAGAAGCAAACATTGGGTGAATCTTGATTGATTTTGAAGCAGGTCCTACTCTGTCCATAGGTTCTACTTCGCTCGATGTCGATACTGGTGGCTCTTTACGTTTCCTGGTTCCACCTTCGGCCTGTACCAGATCATGGGACTGTGTTTCGTTAGGGAGAGTTTGAGAAGTCTTCATTTCTGACGCTAATCGCCCGACGATATTTGTTGGCTGCAGATCTGGTCTCGGTCGTCCCTTTCTGTCGACAAGTGATTTCTCGTGTAAATCTTGCTTCCAACAGTACTTTTTTTTGCAATACCAACGAAGAGGAAGTGCTGGAGTATGAATGAAAGGTCGAGAGATAGAAAAACGGTAGTGAGCCAAATGGGGAACCAAACGGGTAAGATTGAGGATGATCATTAGTCGGCGTTCGAGCTGACGCGACGCGACGCGTCGCGTAATCTATCCATCTCTTCACTTCCGTCTAGTTCCTTTCACTTGGACGCACAGACCCGCGCACATGTCTTCTTATCCTTCTTGCTCTAGATATGCTTCCCTTCTATACGATAGGAGGAACAAGAAGGATGAACGAGTCATAGATCTCCGGTCGACACAGCCATGGTAGGAGTTGAGACCCAAAACAAAAAGACAAAGATCGAGAGAATGTCAAGATAGAAATCCGAATGATGAGAAGTCAACTGAAGAAAGAGAGGAAGCAACAGGATGAGATGGAATGAGATGGGTTACAATACGTGATTACATTGTTTGAGAGAACAAAGAGAGAGAGAGAGAGAGAGAGAAAAGGAAGGAAAAGGCATTAGAGTTGAGGATATAGCATGAATGAACGAACGAATGAAATTATAAATGAGGGGAAAGAGGGAGGAGGTATCATCAGTTATTCTCAACGAGCTACCACCACCACCACCACCATCACGAACGAAGAAAGAAGGAAGGAGGACAAGAAAATGATAGAAACAGAAAAACAAAAAGGACACTGAGATCTCCTATCACATCACAAATCCAGCCTTCCCTGCGAACGGCCCTGTAAATCCATCGCGCCAACCGACTGGAACAGGCACACCCGAATTCCTTCTTCCCTCTCCTAACCCTTTTCCTGGCGATCTGGGTGTGGGTCGTTCTGAAAGAACTGGGCCGGAAGACATATCTAAACCGGGCGGGTCGATCGAGGGAAACCCATAACTTTCTCTATGTACACCCAACCCTGGCCTCTGCCCTGCGGTCGCTGGGGCCGGATCGAAAGGCTGTTCTGGACTGACGGTCTTTCCGTGAAGAGGAACCAAAGGATCCGATTTAGATACAGTCGGCACAGCGGGAGATGTAGTAAATCTGTGAAGTTTCCTCCTCGTCGCTTTTCTCGTTCCCATCCCGGCTCCGGGGAAATAACCAGCAGATGAAGGGTACCCCCCAGCCGGGTCGTCGAGAAGTCTTTGAGAAGGAGGTTGGGATCTCACAGCTACGTGCGCTAGTTCTCTGGTGTAGGGTGATAGTGTCTGGTTTGATAATGAGAGAAGTGACAAATGATCCAATGTTTCTGGAAGACCTCTTGAGGAGGAGAACGATCGGTCAGAGGAAAGCTCTGTGGCTGCTATCGAGGAAGCTGGTCTTTGTGCATTGATAGTCGACCGGGCGACCGATGGACGGAAGTGAATCGAGTCGGTATTTGCGCTTGGTGTTGACGGATGGGTTCTCGACCGGTAAGCTGGCATGCGAGCTGATGAAGACGAAGACAGGGACGACGGACGACTTCCGTCTGTCGATAGAGGCGGAGACCCTAGAGGAGTCGATATCAGAGGGGACGTCCTCGACGGTGTGGTCGATTGGGATAACGGAGGGGTCGACCTGGAATCATACGAGCCTGATGGACCGGTAAATTCTGAGAAGTGATACGCTCTCGACCTATTCGTTTGAGGTTGAACCCCGGATTGTTTCCCATGATAAGACTGAGGGTTCGCTGCTCCCCGACTGGTTGTCGACCTTTGAGGAGAGCCTGAACGAGAGACGGTCGACTTTGAAGGAGAAGGAGAGACCACTGATGGAAACATAGCAGGAAGTGACATCCGCTGAACGTGCTTCGGTCTGAATGTCGCTGCGTTTGACTCTGCTCGTTCTCTGCCCGGCAGACGTTGGGCCTGGTGAAAGTTTGAGTAGAGTGAACTGGTGCCTGCCGTGATGGTTTGGCCGGAAAACCCGACATCACTCTCGGCGCTCCCACTCCCGCTGGTGGTGGTGGTGGTGGTGGCTCCTACTGCACCAGCCTCAGGGTCCATAAAGCCCAGGAGACCAAGACCTGGCCCGAGATAGGGTCTTGATCGAGGACGATAGCCTTGTGGTCCGGCCGAGGTGGGTGTCGCGTTCAGGTCATCCGTCGTTCGTAAGCCTATTCTTGTTTGTCTTCCGTCTCTTGAGCGGATAGAGTTGGTCGCTACTGTCGGGGTGGAGGTGGAAGAGGAGGGCAAGACAGAGGAGTTGGATCTGAATCCGTAGGTTGGATCATATTCTTCCAGGTCGGGGAACGTCGCGTGTGATTCTGTGGGTGACAGAGGCGGGGTATAGGCCGTGGTTGAGGAGGAGGCTTGGAGGTAAGGATCGGAGAACAAGGATCGATCAGGGAAGACCGAATGGCCGGATGGTGGGGATGTCGGTGGGGAAGAGGCAGAAGAGGAGGATGGATAGTAGGCTGAGGCTGATGTATACGAGGAGAGATCACCGGAAGATGTCGAAGAGGAGGTAGAGAAATCTGCAGGGATGCTACCTGATTCAAGATTCGAGTGAAAAGGCATCCTACTTGGACCTCCGGCTGAGGGCTCTTCTGGTGCGAACCATTTCTGGCTGAGAGTATGGATGATACCAGGGAGGTCCTCTCTAAACATCTCTCTTAACGCGCCCTCGATCTCTTTCTGGATGAATCCTTTGAGCACCTGGATGGAGTCGAACGTGGAGCTGACCTGGAGAGATTCGAGTGGATCATTCTTGAACACGAGGGTGATGCCTTTCTGTTTGGAAACGACAAGCACGACGATCGCCCGTAGTTTGAGGGACGATAGCCGAAGGGCCATCGGCACTAGCAACGGCCGGTGCGCTGCCAATGGTGTCGTCGATGTTGGTAATGGCGACGGTGAAGGTGAGAGTGGATTGGCCTAGATCGGATGTCAGATAGGCATGCGGGAGGAAGTACGATAAGAGGATGTACAACAGGATGTATGAGAGGGACCACGGGAAGGCGTATAAGAAGACCCAGGACAAGATATAAGAGAGAGCACGGGAAGAGAAGGGAATGGTGGTAGAGGGACAAGATCAGCCTCGGTAGAAAGTAGAACGAGTGATGACCAGGATGAATCCTCACCTGGACTCTACATCCGACGACGATATGAGAGTCACCAGCGTAGCCGAGTCTGAAGATTCCTCTGAACCGATCCTTCTGAAGGTCACCAATCTCGAGCAGAGTCAACGTGGGAGGCTAGGTGTGAGCGGGTGTGAGTGAGGATGATCGAGAGAGCGAGGGAGAGGGAGAGGGAGAGGACATGATTGGAAAGAGAAGAGAGACAGAGATGCAACGATGCAAGGATAGAGAAAGAGTGTGTACACAAACACACAAGACAGAGAGAAAGGGAAAAGTGACGAGTGCTCAGCGGCAGACACAACGACGATAGAGGTGAAGAACGAACGGAAAGAACAGGAAGGACTCACGATTGACCCCATATGAAGCTCTCTAACCTCTATCTTGCCTACGATGAGTGCCGGAGTGTTTCCTTTGTTGAGTGCAGTCTCGAGGACTGATTTGGCGGACTCATGGAACGCAGGAGAGAACGCGTGTTCCCAGTTGAAGTTGAAGCTCATGAAGGGCGAGAGAAGCTTTCGGAAGCGAGAATAGAAGGAGACGGAGAGTAACAAAGAGAGCAGCAAGGACAGCGAGACAACAGATACAACACCGACTGTCCTCTAACCGATAAACATAAGAGAGAGAGCGTGAGGGTGGGAGAGCAAGAACACGGATGAGCTCGTCAATGTTGAAGGTTAGAACATCGGAAATGTCGTGTGCGTGTTTTCCGTCCGGCCGGCAAGTTGAATTTTTTGGTTAGGGTTGTGAGCCTTCCCAGGCTCTGCAGAGCATACACAGAGCGTAGCGAGGAGAGGGCATGTAGAGAGCGAGGAGAGAGCATGTAGAGAGCGAGGATGGAGAGAGGAAAGGGTATGCGGAGCATACATCACACACACACACACACAGAGACGAAAGAAGAGAGTACATGTACATGTAAAAAGTACAGAAGGCACGAATGGAGAAAGATACGAGGTCAAGAACATGCTGAAGAACGCTCTCCTTCTTTTTCTCTTTGCTTCGGATCATCCTATGTGGTTATGTTTATTATCATTATTTAATATATTTCATTATAGAGAACTGGGAACATGTCCAGAGCCTATAGAATGTATGTACACATGTCTCAAAGGAGGGTATGTGGGCAAGACGAAAGAATGATAGGTCACCATGTTTGACGATAGAAAGATCCTCTCCTTTAGATTCTCTCACTCTTTCTCTCTCTCTTCCATCTCTGTTTGTGTTCCGTTCACTCAGTCACTCACTAGGTTGGACTCATACTGGCACCGGCATCGGCATTCGTTCTCGTTTGTTCTCGTTCAGCATCGTTGTAATCATCTGTTTCCTTTGATTCATCCTCCAGACCCTCCCACATGCCAGAGAGCTATCAGGGTTACGCTAGACCGCTCTCGGGAAAATACACCTCGTCGCCTCCGGTTCTTCAACAAAGATGGAGTGCTGAAAACTCGTCGAATGTGACCTATCGTTCGTCGTTCTTTCTTGCTTTCTTGGCCTCGTTGTATTGTTCTTCAACTCGTTGTCGTCCTTATTGGTGCTGCTGCTGCTGCTGCTGACGACAGCAATCCCTGTTGCTTGTTGTTGCTACTTCTTCCGTACTGGATCTAACGATTTCCTGTTTGTTTCCCTTGTGTGGTCTCGCTTGCTTTTTTTATATATTTTCCCCTCTATCCTACCCTTCCTCTCTCGCTACTCTCGTCCTTCGTCATCCACAGCTCGGAACAACCAGATTCATCCAGACGGACGCTCACAATCCCCACCACACAGTTCGCCCTCACCACCGCTTCCATCGTACGACGCTTCAACCTCGGGCGCCCTATATGATCCTAATCCTGCCTCTACGTCTGTCCCCGCCCTGGCCGCTTCGTCGTCGTCGAGTTCCTCTGCTTCCTTCTCCATTGGACCACAAATAAACTCGCCAACTATTCAGGACTCTGTCTCGGCCGACCAGATCAACAATCTAAACCTTCAGGCCATCAGACTGTCGGACCCAATCCCAAACCGGTCCCAGACTTCCATGTCAAACAGATCCCAGAGCTCAATTTCCAATCGTTCAAACGTCTTTCCCTCCGGACCAAACTTTGGAAGGACACTGAGTGCAAATTCAAGGGCTCAGTCCGTCAGAAGTTTCGACATGGGTCATCAAGGTTCAGTCATTCAGCAACAGCAACAGCAGCAGCAGTCCCATTCGCATCCTTCACACCCACACCCACATCCATTTCCACATCAACCGAGTTACTCGAGACCCAGCAATGGGAGAGGAACACCTAGCGTGAGAAGCTTAGAGATGGGCCCAGATGGCTACGATCCTTCGACCGGTGGCTACCCACTCCCAAATTCTTTCAACGGTCCTTCTCCTAGGACTCCCGGCCCAGGCTACGCGTCCTATCAGGCAGGCAACCCCAACAACGTCAACGCCGCCAACGCCGGATATCACCAACAACAGCACCCGGCTGGCCCTCCGTACCCAAGCTACTCACCACAGGCAGACTACTCAAACCCGTACCACGCCGCGGCAACCGGCGTGGTCGGCTATCCCCCAGTATTCAGGCCTCCCATGCCGCCGATGCCCTCGATGCCACCGATCCCTCAGGGCTCGATAGCCTCTCCGGCCGGCCCATCCCTCTCCCGGGCGGCTTCTTCAGGATCATCCCTCTCTGGCTCATCCCTCGTCCGATCAGGCACTGTGATCGGCTCGTCCAACGCGAAACGTCAAGGATCCTCCGCCACGGTCGACACCAGGAAGCCGCCGTACACAAAGGCGTTCGTGGACGAATACCGAGCTCGGATGAAAGGAGACCCAGATTCGGAAGCCCAGTTTGCGTTCGCAAAGTATCTCATCGAGGCCGCTAAAAAGCTGGGATCCGAGATCTCGACCCAGGACCCAAAGGCAGGGAGAAAGTACAGGGACACTCTGATCGGAGAGTCCCTCAAGTTGATCAAAAAGCTGGCTACCCAATCGGAAGAACCCCTGGCGGACGCCCAGTTCTTCCTTGCAGACCTATACGGTACCGGACAATTGGGTCTCCAGGCAGATCCAGAAAAGGCCTACACACTCTATCTCCAGGCGTCCAAGCAGAATCATCCGGGAGCGACCTACCGTTCGGCCGTCTGTAACGAGCTCGGCGCGGGTACCAGACGAGAACCCAACCGGGCCGTTCTGTTCTTCCGGAAGGCAGCATCCTTGGGTGACACCACAGCGATGTACCGGCTAGGAATGATTCTTCTCGAAGGAAAACTTCAACAGGCCCAGAACGTCAGAGAGGGTGTTCATTGGTTGAGGTTGGCGGCCTCACAGGCGGATGCCTCCAACCCACACGCCTTGCATGAACTGGGAATGATGCACGAAAACCCTCCGGTCCGGTTCACTCAGTATATCCATCTCGACCATACACTCGCTAGAGAGTTTTTCACCCAAGCCGCCCAGTTAGGTTACCCACCCAGTCAGTTAAAGCTGGGGACCTGCTTCGAGTACGGAAATCTGACGTGTGAGGTGGATCCGAGAAAGAGCATCAGTTGGTACACGAAAGCGGCCGAGAAGGGGAATGCAGAAGCAGAACTCGCTCTCAGTGGATGGTATCTCACGGGGAGTGGTCAGTTTCTTTGTTTTCCTTATCGTTCGGCGTCCTCTCTTTTTACATGTAGAGGGCTTACGGTTGTCTTGTGTTCTTCTTTCCTTCTTCTCTCTTGACCGACTGAAACAGAGGGGGTGCTTAAACAGTCAGACTCGGAGTCTTTCCTTTGGGCACGAAAGGCGGCAAACAAAGGGTTGGCCAAGGCAGAATATGCCGTCGGTTGTATGTTACTTTCTTCTTTCTTTCCATCTCTTCTGTTTTCCGATAGTCGGCTCAAATCAACATCCTGGGGTTTCTGATCTCCCCTTTCTCTTCTTGATAGACTACACTGAACAAGGTATAGGAACCAATCCAGATCTGGAAGCGGCCAAAGGATGGTACAACCGCGCTGCCCGTCCGTATTCCCTTTGATTTATCTCTCCCAGTTCTTATACTTCTAGTCTTTAGACACAAAGAAAGCTGACATCAAACGAGTGTCTATGCTTTCTGTTTTCTGTTTTCTATCCAGTCCAACACAACAAGAGGTCCGTCGAGAGTTTCCTATCCGTTCGCGCGATGCAAGAATTCAGATCGTTCATGAAGTCTGACCCGTCTACCTCCTTTTCTCTCTTTCTTTTTGTGTTCTGGTCTTGGATCTGGTCTACACAGAGCGACACAACGGCTCGCAGGTCAGTCCCTCTCTAACTGTTTTCTTTAGATCAATCATCCTAACCCCAGTTCTTTTGTGCATTTTCTTCTTCTTTGTTGGGACTCGTCAACAGAACTCAAGAAACTAGGAGCAAAAGGTGGAAAGACAGCCAGACCAACTAGAGAACAGGCAAAGAACGAATGTGTGGTCATGTAGCATGTGAAGTTCATCCGTTTTGGATTTGATGTGTCCTTCTCTATGTCTTTACTTGTGATCTCGAAGGAGGTCGTTCTTCTGCCAGCTTTTTGTTCTTGTTCTTGTTCTTGCTGCAGCTCTTTCCACTAAATTCTTCATATCAATCTTTATACTCTTTTTCTTTCTATTTCTCTTGAAAGGCCGGTTATATCCATACATACACACATATACTATACACCCAAAATATTCAATTGAAAGCCTTTAATCAGAACTATAACCAGATCCGATAACTTCAGCTGCAAGTCCAAATCCAAAAGTTCTCTTTTCCCATTCTCATTCTCTCGAGCGAAACATGATCGATGGCTATTCCAAGTCCGGCCAGAAAAGTCCTTGTTATCTTGAGCCTTTCTCTTGCTCCCTTTCTGTCTCCTTCCCTTTCTGCTGCCAGTCCTCCTCTCTGGACAACAGAAAGAAGCTTGAGGTGCGGTGTGATTCCATGCATCTTCGGACGCGCGACGCGTCGAAAACACGTGGCCGCGACGCGACGCGTGTAGTTTTCTGGTTTCCCCTAGTCGTCTGAACCCTATTCGTTCGCCTTCACTCTTACATCGATATCCTACAACCTACTGACCAGACTGGATCGGTCTTGCTTCCTCTCTTGTCTCAATCGTCCTGCTCCTGCTCCCGATTGGATCTCGCTCTTTAGCTGGGCCGTCGGATCACTTGGTTTGGTCCTCTAAATCTGTATCGTTCGATCGAAAGGGAAAAGAAAAAGAAAAGAACCGTGAGAAGCGCACAGGCAAAAAGAAGGACAGACGATGGCGACGGCAATGGCAGAACGGACGTTCTCAGAGGCGTTGAACAGTCTCCCAAAGAACTCTCAACCTAGTCGAATCTTTAAAGTCAGTACTCGGCCTTCTTGAGATTGTGTCTTTGATCATATGAGCGGGTAATTGCTCAAAGTTTCTTGTTCGCTTGCTATTCACCTCATCAGCGACTCGCCAAAGTCGGTCAAGGAGCATACGGATCGGTCTACAAAGCAATCTACCCACCGACATCTTTCATCCTTGCGTTGAAATGCATAGACCTCGACCAACCTGACGATGATACACTGGAGATACAGAGAGAAGTAGGAATGCTACAAGCTATGGCCAAAAGCGGAGAGGCAGAGAAGAACAATGTGACAAGGTATTTCGGTTGTTGGGTCGAGGGACCAAAAGTTTGGATCGCTATGGATTTCGCCGAAGGTGGTAGTCTCAGAGCTTTGGTTAGTTTCTTCCTTCCATTGGATATTGCTTCCTTAGCTTGGTGTCGCTGGCCTGATGAAAAATCTTTGAACTCGTTTGGGGATCCCATGGGAACCATTCTGTCTGATCCTCCAAAATAGCGACAAGCGACAAAGTTAGACGAGCGATGTATCGCACTCGTTATTCGAGAGGTTCTTACAGCGCTCAGCTTCCTCAACCGATTAGGTGTCATTCATAGGGACATTAAAGGTTCGTCTCTGTTTCTGTGTCTTTGTACTTTGAAAGCAAGGAGGGTTGACGATTCTTATTGGAACGCATGAAACATACGCAATATCAATCACTTAGCGGCAAATATCCTTCTCACCTCTGTCCCTCGAGTGACATTATGCGACTTTGGAGTCTCTGCCCCTCTCTTTCTTTCCTCCTCCAACAGCACAAAACGTCTGACATTTGTAGGCACTCCATATTGGATGGCACCAGAAATCCTTTTAGGTTCTCCATACGACACCAAAGCTGACGTCTGGTCACTCGGGATCACACTGTTGGAATTGGCCAGCGAGAATGGGGAGCCTCCGCTGAGCGGAGAAGACCCGATGAGGGTCATCATGTTGATCCCAAAGAACAGGCCGCCCAAGTTGAGTGAGAAGGAGAGTTGGTCAAAGGAAATGAGAGATTTCGCTGCGGATTGCTTGAACGAAGTCCCAGAGGAAGTTGGTGTTTTTTTTTTGTTCTCACTAATTTTGTCATCAATTTGGATGAGTCGGCTCTGAAACATTATTTCGCTTCTGATCTTTTTTTTTCTTTTCATAGCGTCTCTCGGCAGATGAGCTTATAAAGACCAAATGGATAAAATCTGTAGCGAAAGCGCAACTCACCCCTCTAAAGGATGTTCTTATGAGGGTAGAAGCCGGAAGGGATTCTAACGCGAACAGGTCGAGTTTGGCGATGAGTGTTTACGGAGATGGGAACGATGGTGAATTTGGACTTGATGGCAAGCAGGACGACTGGCTTTTCAATGTGTGTTATCTTCCTTCTTCGCTTTCTACATGGTTTTCCATCTCTCATTCGATGATGTTGACGTATTTCGTTTGATTCGCGCGTGATGAATTCACAGACGTATAAACTCTCAGACTCACCTTACGCTATTTCAGAACCAACATTCCAGAATGGTGATCCGGATTCGACGTCTAGCCACCCCCCCGATCTTTCTACTTTCAGACCTTCTGTCTCTTCATCTTTCCCGCCGACCCCATCTTCTGGTCAACCCCTAGCCGACACGCTCCTCCCACCGGCCGGATCAGGATCGACTCTTCCTCCGAGCTCTCTTCGAAGACTGTTCGAAGACCCTTCAAACCCTACCCCTGTGGATCCATTTCAGGCAGGTCCTGATGCCAGAGGGGCTTCACCCATCCCTGGCGGTGTCCATATACCAAGATTCCCTGATCAAGAGGGCACAGCCAAACCAGATTTGAACAGAGCGTTGGCCCCACATCCGGTGGCTGTTGACCAGCAGCAGTCTTCAAATACGGACGTCTCCTCGTCTTCCCTTTTCTCAGCAGGAGCAGGGAATTCGCCATCCGGATCAAGAACCAATCTACACCCAAGAGTTAATGCCTCACCTCCGACTATCGCCTCTTCAACTGGTCTATCTTCCTTGCCTTCGTCGCCTCCTACCGGCAACCCTAGTCCCAGCCTTCCTTCGACCACAAACTTACAAACCCCATCCTCTCCACCGCTGAAGTCGGACGGTTTGACTGCATCATTACACAATTATCCAAATCTCTCATCTAACAATCTATCCCAAGGGTTAGCACCTACACCCCGAGCGGTCGTTGGCTCTCGAAGACCGTCAGTAGCCAGACAGGCCACATTGCCCATCATGGAGACTGCATCCTCATCTATTTCTAACGCAGGCCTAGGATCCAACGTGATCAACAGACCGGGTATGGTAAGGAGCGCGACCGGGGCATTCGCCAGTTCTCATGGTGGTGGACCAGGCTTATCGATCGCTGTGCCCCTCAGTGCAGGTAGAGAACGAAGCCATAGTCGGGGAGAGATGCATCCTGGCATTAACAGCAACGGTGGCGGTGGAGGATGGAGCTCAAGGTCACCGGGAACGATGATGATGTCTAATGGGACTCAGATAGCCGCCATCGGAGCCACTGGCAATGGAAACGGGGGAGGGTTGAAGGATATGTTGAAGCTTCATCCACCACCTCTGCTGAATTCACTTAACCTTCTACCTCCTTCACCATCTACTTCATCAAACTCGATGAGTAGATTCTTGATCGCTGCGACGTCTTCTGCCCTAAACACGAGTAACAACAACAGCGGAAGTTATAACGGAGGACTCAATGGTGGTGGTGGTGTCAACGGTGTTGTTGGTGGCAGCAGCAGCATAGGCATTGGCGGCGCCGGAGGAGGAGGATCTGGAAGCGGGGGAACAGGAGGTGGGGCATCGATATCTTCAACCGCCAACGGGTTCTCCGGAGTGAATCAATCTAGACCTATAACGCCCGGTTTACCAGCAATCAATTCTAGCAGAGGAGTCTCACCTCAACCTTCCGTCATGCACGTCGCTTCGTCTCTTGGTGGGGCTGGAGGCAACGGTAGTGCTCCGGGGATGTCATATTCTGCGTCTAATCATATCAACAATCACACCCCCAATAATCAACATCAAAACGTATATAACCACCAGCTTCAGCAGACCGAGGATTTTCCTTCTGTCGCTCCATTAGATTACGCATCGTTAGTCAACCATTCATTAGTATACGCCGAACTAGGCAAGACGACTGCAGATCTTGCCAAATGGTTGGCTGTCGTCGAGGACGGTCTATGTGATCTTTTAGGGTTCGGACCAAATGGAGAGGATGACGAAGGGGAGTAGAAAGATCGAGAAAAAAACGGAATATATATGTACATGTTTTTTTTTCTCGAAGAGAGGGGGGAACAAGGGGAATCGTAAATATTGAAGAACATTCAGGGTGTTCGAAGATCACAACGAAAACTGATTCAGACCTTAACATGAAGACGGCACATTCATAGACAGATATGGTTCAAAACGACGTAAAGAATGTGGATCAAGACAGATAGAACGAAGAAAGACAAAGACGAAGGCAAGCAAGAAGAAAGGCACATTGGAAATGAGGATCTAAAGAGCATTCAAGATAGTTAGATTGAGATGAGATGAGATGGAAGTCCAAGAAAATGATCGAAGAAATCGTTCAGATGATCTGACTAGATTAATGAGTAGACGAGAAAGATAGACCCAGAAATGAGATATGAAGAAAAAAGTCCTGTCCAAACCAAGAGATGATAAAACAAGAACAACAGAAGTCGAGATGACGACCAAAATGACGAAAGAACGGAGAGGGAAAGGAAAAAAGGAGAAGAGAGAGAAAAGGGATGAAAAGCGCGATATGCACTCAGACATAGATGAACCCACCTCCTAACGGAGGTGGCGAAGCCACTCTATTTCCAACCAGCCCAGCACTCGACGTCCTCGGTTCGTCCAAAGACCAGTCCTTCTTGACTAAACCGTAAACGCCTTTCAACGTACTCAACGCACCCTTCTCCTGAACCATCACCAACATTGTCACAAACCCACTAGCGTTTCCCACCTTTTCTCCGCAGGCGGAGACTTCTACTCTAAATTTGACGGCTTTGGAAACAGTGATGACGTTTGAGGGATCTCTGATTTCGTCCCGTTTACAACGAAGGAGGAGAGAGGAACCTTCTTGTGTACACACCACACCGTATGATTCGAGAAGATGCTTAGCGGTCGTCAAGGTCGTTCGACGATCAGAGAGAGAGTACAGTGTATATGACGGGGCTTTAAAGGAGAACAAGTTGGAGAACCATGATCGCTTGTTAGGCTCTGATGAAGGCGCAGACCGAGAGGGACGATGACCAGCCGAGGGATCTACAGCTGAGACTGATTGAAAAAAGCGCAATTACAAAGTCAGAAACGTGTGGGAGGCTTGATCGACTAGGAAGGCCAGGCTAGACAGAGACGATGGACACAATCGATAAACTTGGACTACTCACTTTTCTTTCCAGCAGGTTTGGCAGAAGACACTCCCACCGGCACAGGTTGGTTTCCAGCTGAATTTTGCGCTCTGAACCCGTTCGTTTCTCCCAAAGGAGACCTTTGCTGGTTCTGCTGGCTCTGCTGCTGCTGTTGGTGACTCGGTTGCTGATAGTGATGGTTGTGGTTGTGATGGTGATGGGTGTGATCCCCTTCTCTATCCCTCTCCCTCACTCTCTCTCTTTGTTGATGATGATGTTCAGCCGTTCCGACTCTGCTTCCTTTGCTTCCCTGACTGCCGTATGAGTCTCTGTAGCCGTTCTCGCCTGCTCCTCCATGGATGTAAGCCCCACCGGATGAGGACACACTGGAGTGTTTCGATCCTCCGCTACCGTTCTGGTGAGAACCTCCTCCTCCTCCTCCACCACTAGGTCGATACTGAATCCCCAGCCCGATGTTGGCGGGGTTGACGCCCTGATCGGAAGAATTCGTCCAAACGGAAGCTGGTCTACCTCCGTTTCCGTGAGCGCTGAGGATGCTGGTTGCTCCTGGAGATTGAGCCTCGAACGTCATCGCGTTAGAATAGATCGATGCCAGATCAGAGTTGTCATCTTCCGCGTCTTCGAATTGATCCATCTGTAGAGGGGAAGCCAAGCTGGCGGGCGTGCCAAGAGAATCTCCCAGAGATAGAGGAGTGTAGCCAGCGGGACTACCACCGTTGACAGAGGAAACTGGGGACCCAACGATCTCTCTAGAAACGTCAGGTGAGAAGAATGATCCAGTGTTGTGAAATCCAGGTGAGGTGGGCGTGGGCGGAAGAGCCAGGTTCTGAGCGAGCACAAGAGTAGGAGGTCGTTGAGGAGTTGCTTTTTGGACGTGGATTTCTGGCAAGTAAGTAGACTTATTTTTGGCCACGGTTGAACTCGCCGCTGCTGTTGTCGTCGTCGTCGTCATTGCTGGGGATGAGGGATAACCGATACTGGCACCAGATGACTGATATGAAGAATCCCGAGGGGACAACGGAGGTCGAGGCCCGATTGGAGATCGAGGAGCCGTCCGAATCGAAGGCATCCTCACAGGTGGTGAAACTTGTGTTGAGGACGGTCCCGCCTGTGTGGTTCCGTTGGGATTAGAGTTAGCGTTGGACGCCTTAGTAGGCGTTGGAGCGGACGGTCTGGCCGCTTGGGATCTCAACACTCGATCTTTCGAAGGAGATGACTGAGGGGACGATCCTTTCTCAGAGTATTTAGCGATCGTCACACTCGTCTTCCGTCGATGAGAAACAACGTGTCTCCTTGCTCCTCCAGTCGTCGATGACGGTGCGCCAGGAGTAGATGCGGAGGAAACCTGCCGGTTCACAGATTGGGTCTGGCCCTGAGTCTGGGAGTGATGTTCAGGGTGATGAGTCTTAGATCTAGTTCTAGTAGGAGCGACATCATCGTCGTCATCCATGTTGAAGTTTTCGAGATGTTTCGCCCTGTAATCTTGCAAGAGGTGATATATAGTCTTTTCCCATGTTTTTCTAAAAGTTGGATTCGTATTGATCAGCACAAATAGTGTTTGATCATGACAGAGGCCCGAGTGTTCTCAGAACTCAAAAAAGAAGAGGGAAGAAGGGGACAAACTCATGGGAAAGTAACCCTCTGACAATGACACTATCTTTCTCTCCATGGAACAATGTTCTCAAGTTTCCTAGGATGTCTGGATCGATATCGCTCTCACTGTCGATCGGTCTGTCAATATCTTCAATAGAAGGTGGAACGACGAATGCCTGACCGTCAATCTGTCGACGAGGGGATGAGATGAAGAATGGATGTTGGATAATCTCTGGCATCTGTCCTCCCAGAAAGATGTGCAAGACAAATGCAAGGAGAAGCGAAGAAGGTCCGATAAAAAGGTCATCAGTTCGGTGGACCAAGTCAGGAGAAAGCAAGAAGAAAGGAAACGAACGGTGATTCTAGTATCAGGGTTTCTGTCCATCATTCGGAACAGTAAGTCCCTCGCCGAACCCTCGATTTCATTTGGCATTTCAAATCGTCCCAATTTGACTTTCTGTAAGAGTACTCGGATGTTGTCGTCATCGAATGGAAGTCGACCGGAGAGGAGGGCATACAAGATGACACCGCAGGACCAAATGTCTGAAGCTGCTCCATTATAGGCTTTGCCCTATAGTAAAAAAGTATAAGCAAAAAAGAAGAGACAGGAAATGATTTAGCGACTAGTCACCTGAAACCTTGTACAGACATATAGAGAAAGCCGAGGGAACGAACGGCAACGATCTCGGGACTGGCGTAGTGGGGACTTCCGCAACTCGTCTCGAGTAGCCTTTCGCCAGCTTGCCAGGCGGCCATTCCAAAATCAGCCACTTTGATGTTTCGTTGACCGTCTAGTAGCAAGTTTTCCGGTTTGAGATCTCGGTGGCAGATGTTGAAACGGTGGCAGTAGTCTACGGCATGAATGATTTGTTGAAAGTAGTGAAGCGCTTCCAATGGAGGCAGTTTGCCTTTAGAGACCAGGTAATCGAACAATTCACCTCCCTGAACGTATTCCATGATGATGTATCTAGAGAGGGTGGAGGATGATGGTCAGCGAAAGCGAACTGGTCGCTTTGACAGAGTCTTACGAAAACTCACAGTTCCCCGTTTGTCTCCCAAACATCATACAGGTTCATCACGTTCGGATGATCGATCAGTTTCATAATGACGATTTCTCTCTCGATTCCCTGAAGGACCTTGTCCGCCTTGGCGCCCGCCTCGGAGATGGATAATCTTGATGACAAGATCGCATGTTTCGGTACAATCTTGATCGCTGCTAGCTGACCGGTTTTGGAATGCTGGGCGAGTTTCACTCGACCTGTAACAAGTAAAGATGCAGAAAGAGGAATGATAAGAGATCAACAAGAACGATACTAGAAAGAAGAAAAAAAAAGATGATGAATCGTCCGGTAGACTAACCAGATGAGCCTTTTCCTATAGTCTTTCCTATCCTCCACGCTCCGATCCGTTTGACTTCATCTCCTCTTCGATCCCTCTCTGCTGTCCGTTTGAGCACTCGCTGATTGCTAGTCTCTCCCGACGGATAAGCCTGAGCCTGTGGATCAGAAGCCGTTGATCTAGGCCGTTGGTGTTGAGCGGGAGGAGCAGGTGCGTTTCGGTGTCTTTGTGGCTGCTGCTGCTGCTGCTGTTGTTGTTGTTGTTGTTGTTGTTTTTGCTGCTGCTGCTGTTGCAACTGTTGCTGTTGCTGCTGCTGCTGCTCTTGGGCATAAGCATACGCATGGGCAGTTGAAGGTGGTCGAGGAGCAGCTCTAGAGGCATGAACAGTGGGGTAAGCCTGGTGAGAGCCAGTTGATGATACAGAAGACGGCATGATTGGTGCTTTGATTGTTAGAATGGGATAGTTGGATTTTAATGTGGTGGAACGCTCGCTGAACGCTTGAGAACAAAAGACAAGATGGCGTGGCTCAACTGCAAGGAAAACTGATTGAACAGACAGAGGATGAAGCCGAGAGAAAACGTGAAAACAGGTAGATGTTTATTGTCGCTCGGGTTTAGAACAAGAAAAAAATAAATAAAAAGATCTGCGGTTGGAAACGAAGACTAAGGGTCGAAGTCGTAGTATAGTTTGTCGCGGGAATAAGGATTGGATGGAGCGATTGCTCCAGGTGATATGAGGAGGTTAAACCTTCAGGTGGATGATCCCTGTTCTCTGAATCGGAGAGTCTGCTAGCCTTCGGTAGAATGTCTGTCGGAGGTTGAAGGTCGGAAGGAAGGTGAAATGAGCAACGAAAAGAAAGACAACGCGAGGAGGGTGGGAGGGTGTGTTTTGATTTTTTATCTAAGTGTATTTGAATTGTTTATCTGAATGTTCATTCATTTCTCTTTGCTGGTCTTTTCTCGCTTTCCTCCTTTTTCTGAAAGCGCTTGACATAGCTTAGCATCTGGCGGAACCAACCTGGCTTGAGGAGCGTTTATGGAGATAACATCCAGGTGCACAGAGCAGGGAGTGATGCCCGAAGGGATGATCAGACATCAAGTCTGGAGTAAGAAACGCGTAAGGGAAGAGTAAATGTAATGATGAAGAGACGCGTCTTGACGCGTGAAACCAATCACGTGACTACAGGTCACGTGGGCTACGTAGAACCATGTACAGCCATCAGATCAATTTATAGAATTAATTATCCTTAAGGAGCGGAGCGGAGCAGAGCAGGTAAGATCGACAGAAGAGTAAAGAGAAGGGAGCAGTGTTAGAGATGAGAAAGGAAGAATTATAGAGACAGAACGAGATAAACCAAAGAGTAGAGAAGAGGTATAAATCAAGCTTGCAGTCGTCATGGGTCTCTCTAGGAGAGCGCCTAGGTGATGGTAACGACCTCACCTCTGAAAAAGAAAAAAAAATACAGGGTCGACAATACACAAGGACAGAGACAATATCAGCGTTGCTTGTTCTAGCTCACACATAAGCAAAGTAGATAAGCGAACAGAGACAAGGACGCACCTTCCATCTTTGATGACCACCAAGTCACAAGCAACCTTCTCACCTTCACCATCCTCTCCTTTGAGTCCGTTCATCAACACCACGCTTGTCTCGTCCAATGGATCAGTTTTGACACCCATCTTTTCCATCCAGGATCGGCCGAGCACGACGTCAAAATGAGTCTCCTCGGACAACATGACTGTATGTTTCTGTGCGACGGATCCAACTTGGATAGGCCATTGACCAAGGCTAAGTTGGCAAGTTGAGAAGAAGAAGAGCGTAAGAAAAGGTTTTGGAAAAAAAAAAAAGAGGAGATTGAAAGGAAAAAAGAAAAACTCGAGTCGAGAAGAAAGGGATTGAGGGCGACAGAACTTACTTGACAAGTCCACCGTAGCCGTACCAGCCAGGGGTAGCGTCGTTTGGAATGAAGCCGTTCTGCTGGGCGAACGCTCGGGAGATGTACACATGCCTATACCCTGCTTTCAACAACATCCTCACATCTTTCACAGGACCGATACTGCCGACGACAGTTCTAACCCCGTTGTTTCCATGAAAGTTCTCAAACTCGAGCTCATGCTTCAGTCTGCCTACATCCGACTGTTTCTCGCTCGGCAGTAGGCCACCACCCAAGAGTCGTTTGGACGACTTTGGTCTCGGAGATTCGTTAGCGGTTGCCGGACTGACTGACGACGGAACCGAGAGCGGGGCAGGAATAGCAGACGGGACCGACGCCGGATGGGAAGATTTCTTGCTATGAGGTTTCAGCATCGAGAGCGACGGCAGTCGTCGGTGTGGACTAGATGACTGTTCACTCTGTTGAGGCTGGGACTGCTGGGGCTGAACTTGAGAGGGAGAGAGCGTCTGGGGTTTAGACTGAGACTGAAGTCGGGACTTGGATGAGAGAGCGGTAGCATTGGTGTTGTCGTTGTTTTTGTTGTTAACATTATTAGCAGAGGTGGTAGTAGTGATGGGTGGTGGCGGAGCAGCAGTAGGTGCAACTACCGGAGGAGGAACCAGATGAATGTCTGGCTCGTCCGATGATGAGGAGAACCGAGCCTGGAGGATGTCAAAGTCGTCCTGATCGTCGAGGGCAAAGGACGAAGACTTGTAGGTGTATTGTAAACGGTAACCGTTCTTGGATGAACCGATTGTCTGGCCTGAAGGGACGCTGGATGGGATTGACGAGAGAAGAAGAACCGAGGATTGAAAGGATGATGAGATGAAGGGATGGGTATAGAGATAGATATGGACGAGATCTTGGCTCACCCTGCTTTATCGGCGATCCGGGACTTGATGATCGGAAAAGAATCGGACTCTATAGTGTTGAGTAAAGGAAGAATGAGGATATTGGAGAATGGATGAGTTGATAGACACAGAGAGTAACAAGTATAAACGAGTGAAGAAAGGAAGAGCCGTGTGTGATGGAGGGCAGAATGGATTGAAACATGGAAGAACTGACCTCTGTAAGGAAGAGAGAACGAGGTGTTGCTCGGGATATGGACGTTGAGGATCATGGATACGGATAACACGGCCGAGTTGAATGGAAACCGGCTGGGACGATGATGGTGATGGATGGATGGATGGATGGATGGATGAGTTTCAACGGTAAAATGTTTAAAAGTATTACGGTGATTTAAAGTTCTAGAATTGATTACATAAGCGAGTACCCACTGACGTCATTCATTGTTCAAGGCAGGTTACCAACCGAGCGCGCGCTCATTCACCAAGGGTTGCGAAAGCCGGACCGGCACTCACCAAGTGGTATGGATACATCACGAAGGGAGAAGGAGACACACAGTAGACCAGTCAGCCCAGAAGCCAATCGAGAAGATAACATGAGAAAGAGAGAAAAGAGCGCAGAAGGCCAGAAGGCTTGGAATCCTCGTCGGTCGAGTCATCAAGAGTCGTTCAATAAGAGTCGTTGGATTTTTTTATTTGAATAGTATTTGAATTATATTTGATATACATCTTTCAAATACATCTTATCTAAGTCCTTTTTTCCCTCCATCCATTCCCGCACGCTCCAATTCACACTCACACACACACACACACACACGCATCCTATCAGACATATACCTTCACCCACTGCCCATCTACTGATACAACATGGCTCCTACTAGATCACACACCGTTCAGCAGGCTCTGCTAGAGTTAGACGACAAGCGCGTCAAGATCGTTCGACCGTTGATTCCTCCTCAGATTCTTCAGGAGGAGTTGCCGCTCGACCTAAAGGGTGCCCAGACCGTTCTCGTTAGTTGTTTCCACTTTCTTCCTTTTTTTTTTTTTTTTCTTCCTCCTCTTGTTTCTTCTTCTTCTCCTTTTCGTCTCTTCCTGTGTTATGAGATAAAGACGGTCAAGGTGTATATGGTGTGAGAATCCCTGCAGCTCAGAGCCTTTTTTTTGTACGGCAGAACAAACCAAGAGTCTTACATTCCTTTTTCCCTTGCCTTACCCATTCACTCCGAGAACTTCGGGTTTTTGTTTGATTGCCATAAACGTTTACTCACCATATTTCTTCTTCTCCGTTGTTTGCACACAAACTCTCTCCCATCATAGGACGGACGAAGCGCTACCGACGACATGTTAGCTTCCTTTCTCGTCGTTCCTTCTGCTTCTCTTACTTTAGCCGCCATGAACTGCTGCCATATTGACTCGCCCACTGCCTATCCCATTGCCTATTCTACCTGAATTTCAATCCTCACAGCATCAGGGGAGACGACGATAGACTGCTCGTTATCATCGGACCTTGCTCCGTTCACGACGTCGGAGCTGCCATGGAGTACGCCAAGCTCCTCAAAGCATACGCCGATGAGCACAAGGATGATCTCCACATCTTGAGTTCGTTCTGGTGTCTCTCGCCTTTTCTTTTTCTCATCTTTTCCCCTTCCTGTACACTCCTTGTCGACTTTATTTATGCTAACTTGATGCGCTCAACAATCACACACACACACATAGTGAGAGTCTACTTCGAGAAGCCTAGAACCACTGTGGGCTGGAAGGTATGTCTTCGCTGGCTTGACGTCTTCTCTGGCCTGCGTCGAGGACTGACACTTGAAACATCTTGGTCTTTTCATATTCTAGGGTCTTATCAATGGTATGTGAATTTGAAATCTCTTTGGTGAAGACCAAGTCGATTAATTCCTTGGTCCTTTTAACTGTCTACGTCGCGTCTCAGACCCGGAGATGAACGGCTCGTATGTTTCCTCTCAAGTCGCTTCTCGCTACACCACTTCTGATTCCCGTCGACTCACGTTCTCTACTTTCGGCTTTCGTCCTCAGCTTTGCTATCAACCAGGGACTCCGAACTGCCCGAAAGCTTCTGCTTGATATCACTCAGCTCGGTCTCCCCTCGGCCTGTGAGTTCCTCGACACGATCTCTCCTCAGTACACTGCCGAGTTGGTTTCTTGGTACGTTTCTATCTGTCTGTGTCTCGTATGTGCCTTTCGGCCCGGCTCACTCACTTTGTGATTACTTAAAACTTGACAGGGGAGCCATCGGTGCCCGAACCACCGAGAGTCAAGTTCACCGAGAGTTGGCCTCTGCGCTCAGTATGGCCGTCGGTTTCAAGAACGGAACGGACGGTTCCATCGACATCGCTGTCGACGCCATCCGAGCTGCCGCCGCTGGTCACACCTTCCTCTCGGTCACCAAGCAGGGTTTGAGCGCCATCGTCGAGACGATCGGTAACCCCTCGACCCACATCATTCTCCGAGGATCCAACAAGGGACCTAACTACTCGGCTGAGCACGTCAAAGCTGTGGCTGAGAAGCTTGCCAAAGCCGGTCTGATCCAGAAAATGATGGTTCGTTTGATAGGATCATGTCTTTCGCTTGGCGTTGCCCTGGCTAACTCCTTTTACGCGCTCTTGGGGTCTGCTATCATCTCGGCTCAAACCAGATCGACTGCTCGCACGGAAACTCCAACAAGAAGCACGAGAACCAGATCATCGTCTGCAAGGATGTTGTTCGTACCTCTTCCTTTCTTCATTATTCTAATTTAAATCCTTCATCTGTTTTTGTTTTTCTGCTAGTTGTACGGAGACTCATTCCTTGTCCATCTGTCATTGAATTTGCATTTCTTTCCTGCAGGCTGACCAGCTGTCTCACGGCGAGACATCCTCCAAGATCATGGGTGTCATGATCGAGTCCAACTTGAACGAGGGCCAGCAGAAGGTCCCGCCTGAGGGTCCCGCCGGTTTGGCCTACGGTGTCTCCGTGACTGATGGTAAGATCCTCCTCTATTTGTTTCCTTGCTTTCACTATGTCCCTTATCGTGTCCAGAGTTAATGAAATTCTCTTCCCCCTTCGTCCGGTTTGATTTTCTCGCCTTCGAAACGACAGCTTGCTTGTCTTGGGAGCAGACTGTGCCGTGTCTTGACGCGCTCGCTGCCGGTGTCCGAGCCAGGAGAGAAGCTCTCCTCCAGAAGCGAGCCAACACGAGGCCTTCTACCCCTGCCTCTTCTGCCTAAGCGGTGGTGACCTCGTTCCGGTTTTCCATCTTTACTTTTCATCTATCTCTTCTTCTCTCCTCTGTCCTTTGTTGTTTCCATTCTAGTTAGTTTTTTTTTCCCCTTAGCGTCGTTTTTCTATACTTGGAGAAGAGCTAGAACAGAGGCGAGGTAGAGAGAAGAAAAAAAGATCTCGGAAAGAGATCATCCTTTCAAGCATCAACCGTTTGTACTTATAACCATGGGTAGTGTTCTCTGTTTGTTCTATGCCTCTCTGCCTATATACTCTCATCGCCTTCCTTTCCTCTGAAAACCCCTAAAAAAAAAACCTTTGTCGCGCGCAGTCAACCTCGTCTTTCTTGATCAACATGCTGTGATGGTAGTTCTCCTACTTCACGTTCAACACCCAATTCGACATGTTGCTCAGAAAGACAAACGTGCTAGTCCTCGTGCTCACAATCCTTCTCACCACCCTATTCACCGTATACTATCTCACATCGCTTTCGCTCCCGTCGTCTAGCTCAGAGGCAGGCTCGTCGTCGACGAACGCCGCAGATCTAGAGGCAGAATGGGAAAAGTCATCATCTCCACCGATCATCCCTCCTTCGATCGACTTGGGTCCCGCTCAACCGGAAGGAGGCCTCCGTCACGGCCTACCTATCGATCCGAAGCCGTCGGTAGACTTTGAGGAGGTCGTCAAAGTCACAGAGGGGAACGGTGAAGTTCATATCTTGCCGGTCGTTGAGGTCGACGGAAGACCTGTGGATGGTTCGAGTTCGGTCACGGATGATTATTCCGAACCGGAATCTTCATCGATCAAGACGACAACGACGCCGAAGGATAGGTTGACTAGATCTCTCCAGGCATTTCTCGATCGCCCGGTCCGTTCGTATTCGGACGCGTTGAAGGAAAACGTAAAGGCATGCCCGTTGAAGATACATGACCGGCAGGTCAACCCTGATCAGCTCAAAGGCGAGCGGGACAACTGGAAGGCGGTCGAGACGGAAGACGTGGTGGCAAGGAGAGAACAGATGGTCAACGGTCTCAAAGCTTTGGAGTCTCAAGGTGAGAAGGTCACCTGGGGTGAAGATGAGGGTGAAGGGGGTGGAAGGGGCATCGTCGTCGCCGGTGGAAACAGAGTGAGTGGTCGATCTTGTTCAATTGGTATGAACTGAAGTGTTGTCGTTCGTGAAATTAGCTGATATCATTTTCTTCTTCTCTCTCTTGTACAAACAAGGATACGACAGCTAGATTGCTTGCTCTCCTTCGAATTCTCCGAAACGAACTCCATTCCGATCTCCCCGTCCAGGTATTCCATTTCCCAGGCGAGATTACCGCCCAATCTGAGCGGGACGAGATCAAGCAACTCGGGGGCACACTCGTTCAGTTTGAGGGGGTCCAGCAGTTGAATATCTGGAAGAACTTCCGTTCGTCCTCTATCTCATGATGCAACTCGAGGAATGAACGGTCTCGTTCTGGTTTGATTAACCTTCTTGATCTGTCTACCGATGGTCTTCTTTATACAGAAATCAAAGCGCTATCAATTCTGAAGTCGACATTCTCAGAAGTTCTCTACTTGGACTCTGTACGTTCCTAAACATGTGTATTCTTCAGTACCCACTGGCTTGTATTCACCTTTCCTTCATTTCTCAATGCCCATCGAATGACATGAAACGTATTTTCAAACAGGACAATATCCCGTTGAAAGACCCGACTCATCTGTTTGAGAGTGAGCTCTACCTGAAAGGTGGTAAAGCAGTGTTCTGGCCTGATATCAACAAGGTCTGTCTTTTTATACGAGCTCATGTGGGAAAGAGAGAGCGCGCTGATGTCAGGTTGTGTTTACGGTCGTGAATCATGTCCTATAGGATCATCGTGAGTAATGAATATGTTGACTATCAGCCTATTTTTCCTTATGCTGACACAATTCTTTTGGTTTCTCTTTTCTCCCAGCCGAGAATGCGATCTTTAGAATCCTGGGAGAGACATGTGATCATAAAGAATGGCAGATCGACTCTGGCCAGATCCTGATCGACAAACGAGGAAATGGCGGTCTCAATCTTGCAGCCCTTCACCTGGCAGCTCTCATGCAAAAGGATCATGAATTCTGGTTCAAACTCAGTGGAGGAGATAAGGACACGTTCAGATATGCTTTCCATATGCTTGACATCCCCTTTGCTGCTTCCCCCAGATGGTTAAGCTCTGCTGGAAGCTTGAATCCGGCGGAAAACAACCGATTCTGCGGGAACACTATGCTCCAGGTAAAGTTACTTTCTCTGTCTTTTCATTTTCACCTGGTTGGAGTATGAACTGATAACTTCTTGTCTCTATACGTATCTTTGGGGGAAAAATGTGAACTGGGGTTTCACTTCAATAGTACGATCTCCCACCACATACAGACACTCCGCTTTTCCTACATGCCAATCTTCTCAAACATGCCGCCGGTGTCCGACCAGGCTCGACCTTCACCCATATCAAGTACATCAACCCCTCTTCCGCATCGTCTTTCTCATCAACCTACAAATTTGGTGCCGGTGGGCTACTCACTCCTCAAGGAAACTCAGCTCAGTCGGATGAATTGGATGGGGCAAAGATGTATGTGTACAACGGAGTCCGAAGAGGAATGTGCGTCGATGTCGAGCTCGAAGATTTCACGGACGATGGGAAACAAGAAGGCAAGGTCGAGTTGGTAGAGTGGGAGGAGGGAAAAGGATTGAAAGGGTTGGAGGATATGTTTTACAAGTATGGTGGCCGGGCTGGAGGTTGGTAATGGGACCGCTTTTCGCAATTCCTTCCACCCTATACTCTATCTTTTAGTCTTGGTTCGCGCTTTGCTTTCGTTTCTTCTCTGTTGTTTGTTCTAGTGTCTCTTTTCATTTGGCCACTGGTAAGTCTGTTATTCTAATTAAAAAAAGAAAAAAAGGAAACAGGCTGGGTCGAGTCGTTCTATCCTATTCGTGCATGTGCATGTTGTTGTTTTCTTCTTCTTCTTTCTTTCTGTTTCTTCGATGACGATCTGCTCTCTTTCTCTATTCCCAACTCTGGTGTTCTTGAAGAAACCAATACGGACAATTTTTCTCCTTGCCTTATCTTTCTCCTTCATCTTTTCCCTCTTGTCTTTGTTTTTCCGGAATCTTTTTTCTTGCTTCCGTTTGATGCCGTCCTTTGCCTGCTTAGAGTTTCTCGAAACGATACATGATCTCCACTTTCTTCATGGTCTGAAAGGTTTGCAAGTAAGAAGACATACCATCAAGTTAATCCTTCGTTTAAGCTTGACGATCGATTGATCGTCGGTATCTTGCTCTTTCTCGATTTCTCATATTTCTCAAATTTGTCTTTTCTTGCTTTTGTGCTTGAATCCGATTGGTAAAGAACCAGGACTTTGATAGATAGAGAGGGAGAAAAGAAAGAAAAAGAGTTTTTGTTCCCACGATTGCTCTCTAACATATCTAGAGTTTGGAACTCTCACCCCGGACGACCTCGTCGACAGCCTTGGCAAAGATCGCCACGTTGGACTTGTTGAGACCTGCCATTGAGATTCGGCCGTTGGCTGGGTACGTTTCGGAGAGAAGGATTAGGCGAGAGAGAACGATAGATCAGCACAGTGCCCCGTCTGAGAGGCGTATGGGACTCTGAGAGAGGAATAAGGGAAACCACAACTTACAGGTGAGGTAAACAGAGTACTTTTCGAGGAGCTCCTTGGTCTGCTCCGGCTTGAGCCCGGTGAAAGAGAACATACCGATCTGGTCGGTGATGTGGTTCCACTTTCCTGGGGTACCTAACCTCTCGAGCTCGGATCTCAACTGTTCTCTCATCTCGATGATTCGATCAGCCATCTGCTTGATCTGGACCTTCCACTCCTTGAACAACTCTGGGCTGCTCAAGATCAACGCCATCACCCGAGCTCCCCAAGCCGGAGGCGAAGAGATCTCGGCCCGCTGAAGGACGGCGATCTGGGACTGGACCTTGGCCGCAGACTCCTTTGAGCCGGGCACGACGTGAAGCGCTCCGACTCGTTCGCCGTACAAACCGGCATTCTTGGCGAAACTCTGGCAGATCAACAAAGGCACACCCCGGTCGACCATCATTCGGACGGCAGTAGCATCCTTCTCGAGATCACCGGAGGCAAAGCCCTGGTAGGCGGAGTCTAGGAAGATAAAGTGCTTCTTGGCAAGGATCACCTTCACTAGCTCCTCCCACTGCTCGGCCGTCGGGTCCACACCGGTAGGGTTGTGCGCACACGCATGCACCAGGAACACGCTGCCCTCCTCGGCCTGCTCGAGCGAGCCCTTGAAGCCGGGGAAGTCGAGGCCGATGGTCTTTGGGTCGTAGTAAGGGTACGGCACGGGCTCCAACCCAACAAGGCCAAAGATAGAGTTGTGGTTGGCTGTGACAAAGGGTTGGTCGAACGAACAAACAGAGATCAGATGAGCCAGACCTCGGATTAAAGGCGAGATTAGAAACAAAAACGTACCCCAAGTAGGGTTGGACACATAGATTTTCTTTTCAGAACTTGGGAAAGGATAGAACCTGTGCAAGAACAAGGCTCCCAAATGGTTCGCACCGGTTCCACTGATGGTCTGTGTACTTTGGGAGAGAAACGCGATGAACAAGCAGAGATGTGAGTGAACCAGATCGAGACGAGCCAGCTATGTGAGGGAACATGAAAACCAACCTGGAAACCCGTCCTTCGGCAATAGCTGGCGAGTCTTCTCCAAGGATCAACTTGGCAGCACCAGAGAGAAATTCAGGAAGACCGGCGATGGGAAGGTACTCGTGGTTTGTGTCCTCATCAGCCTCGATAGCAGCCGCAGCCTGTCGGCAGAAGGAAGGTAGGTACTCGCCGAGCGTCAGGTACGATCGATTGACCATGGTTACAACACGACCAGCGATCGACATATACTAGCCCAGAGCACAACAAACGGAACGCACCTTCTTGACAACGGGCAGAACCCAAGGCTTTCCGGTATCGTCCCGATAAGCTCCGACTCCAAGGTTGATCTTGTTGGGCGAAGGGTCGTTCTTGTAACCGGCCGTGAGGGCAAAGATGCTGTGATCCCAACCGAGACAGATGCGCCCATGGTGAGAAAATTCACGGATAGGCCATTTGAATTATCATTTTCGATCGTATCCAATGCCGATATGGACAATATGCGGTTTGACAAAGAGAGCCAGGAAAGGGAAGACGAAAAAAGAAAAGAAAGATTGGAAGAAAGAGAGATAACACGTTTGCCGCGGCCGGATCGTTCCGAAGATGGAAATCAAGAAGGAGAACGAGTCAGAATAATCACGGGGTGCTTTAAATCTATCGAACGAAAGATGAGGCCCAATAGAGACGGAGTTTGAAGGGCAAATAGGAAATGTGACCTTTACTTACGGATCAGGAGCGGCGTAAGAGATATCAGAAAACACGTCTGGCAGCAGATACAACGAACAAACAGGCGAGGATCAGAAACAGAACGAGAGTTCCAGAGTCATGATGTTAGCGCCGGCGACGACAGAAACAAGATCAACAACTTATGGCCACTCTCTCCTCTCCTAGCCACTCTGTTAACACACAAAGAGGAAACATCAAGCATGCAAAGCAGAACCACTACGTACTGGCAGCCATTTTTTAAGGTGTGTGTGATGATTCAATTACAAGTTAGACACGTCGGTTGAGCGAAAGAACAGATGTATGTGAGGGAGAAAGAGAAGAAAGTGAGAGGGAGAAAGTCGAAGGGAAATTCCGGACGACCTACCGGATGGGACGGATTACGTAAGCTTTCAGTCCAGGCACCGGCACCGGCACCGGCAGCAGCAGCAGCAGCAGCAGCAGCAACAACCACAACCACAACGGTATCCACTCTTGTGACTCTGAAGCTTGCTTGATATCCATGGTAGAGGTGTCGTGATGAGATCATGTTCATTATTTGTAACATCAGAGCCTTCTCTCGACGCTCATCTCCTCGACCCCTCTCTTCGGGAGGACGGCAAAGGAGACGCATCCCAAGCAAGTTTACTAATGTCCTCCGCTCTCCTCTCTTCAGCCTTCCCTTCGTCCCATCTACGTTCGCCTCTCCTTCTGGTTCCATTCGCGCCCGTGCTCCTATCGGAGTGGCCCAAGCTACTGACCCCTGCAGACCGAGGCGTCAGAGTGCCTAACCGTGTCCTCGCTAGTAATCCTCTTCCTGCGGGTGATAACTCTACTGTACTTCCGGCCCTCTTCTTTAGCTTATCCCCCGGTGTGGACGATGTCCACGAGGGCGGGTTCATCTCGCCTACTCCTCGCTTTCTGCCCTTCGAGCTAGCGGGCACAAGACCTTTGGCCCGATCGGAGATCGCCCTGCTAGCAGAAGAGGCTAGTCGTCGGCCGATATCGTCCCGTCTACTAGGGTCTTTGATCCTGAAAGGGGTGGCCCCACCTGCTTCACTGAGAGATCCAAGGGCGCGAGGGGTAGACAGAAGTGAACCCCAAGTGAGAAGTTGCTTGATTCGGTCTGGACCGATGCTTGACGGCGTTGGAGACGCCTGGGTCGGGACAAGCGGGTAACCGTTTACTATAGGCATTGAGTCAGAAGCTTCAGATTCTGGATCTGATGTTTTGTTCGAGTAGTGGTAGCATTAGTGTGATTCAACGATTAGAATCTGGAATAACCTGAATGGCGCAGAGAACAGCTAAGCTTGCAGCACAGAGAAAACTCACAAGGTGTTCCGTCGATGGCAGCCGCAATCCGACTTCTTGTCGGACTAGGCGGCTCGTTCGGCTTGAGCCCCGAGAATTCTCCCACAAGATCATCCTCCAGTCCACTAGAGAATCGGGTGTTTGAATGCAGGATTGCTTTCGGAGCTTGATTTGAAGGTAACACAGCTGCCTTCAAGATCTCGTGCGGAGAGACGTTTGCGTCTGGAGCATACATCAACGAATTACGGGTCTAAAGTGCAAGCATAAGAAAAAAAGAAAGAAAGTAAGTGACCCATCAAGTTTTTCCCTTCTCAACCAAGTTGTGTAGCGACAAAACACACCTTAAACGGCCAACCTTCATGTCCAACGTCTCTCTTGTCCTTCTCAGCCTTCTCCCAAGCGATTTTTGCTCTGTCCTCCCGTAGTGCAACCACACGCTCATCCACAGCAGTGGGCGGTAGTCCAGCCTCGACCAATGCTTTAGCTAAATGGGAATTATCAGGCAAAGCAATATCCGCCGATGGGAGAGGTGCCTCCTCTTCCGTTCCAACAGACTGAGCGAAAGCGACCAGTTGTGTTGCCGATTGGTTGGAGCCAGTTGATGAGGAAAGTACAAGCTCCTTTCCTTTCCCTTTGTCTAGTGGTTTCGACTCTATCGACTTTCTCTCGACACCATTTGCCCAACCTGACTCCAACAGCTTCCTCTCTTGACCTCCTACGACGCCTGCGTGACCAGAAGCCTCGATTCCCAACCGCTTGACCCATTTGTCACGCGCTTCCTCCAACCGGAGTCTCACCTTTTGCTCTGGCTCGTAAGCCCAAGCGTACTTTTCCTTTCGCTTTCCGTTTTCCTCCTGCAGAATATTGGTGAACGAGGCATTGTCCTCCGACGTAAAGTTTGCTTGAAAATTGTCAAGGGTTGGAAGCAGACTGGGTGCAGCAGGGGTCTTGCCAGCTAAGAACCGTTGTGAAGACGATAGGCTCGATGAGGGGTGTACAGGCGTTCGATACGGTGTTTGAGAAGGCGTTTGAGACGTCCATAGTGGGGTGGACGACGTTTGGTAAGACGGCATTGGGGTAGACCTGGCATCACCTGTCGAGAAGTAGAGAGGGGCGTTAGTCAAGACAACAAGCACGAACAACAGAGACTAAAAGTGGCAAACTTGACTCCCTTCCTTCCAATGATATAATGCAAAAAGACGAGGAAGACAAGGAAGCTGAAGGACGAACCATGAACAGGTGTCTGACCATCGTCGACCTCAAACAGCCTTCTCACGCTAGCCTCCAGCTTCTCCTCGTCCATACTCTCCACTGCTTCAAGATACGCATTCGTCGCCTCCAGTCTGGCTAACGATGGAAAGAAATCTCGAGCAATGATATCCGATAAGGCTGCCGTGTAGGCGTCTTCCTATGAACGATTGTGGCATGAGACGATCATCAAGAAGAAAAACGTCAGAGCGGGTCCAAGAATTTAAATATGACACGCTTCCGTTTTTTACACGGGAAGTCTTTATCAAGAAGAACAGACATACCTCTAGAACATACTGTCTATCCAAAGACTTTGTGAACTGTCCTGTTTTCTCCCTCACAGGTACGAGAGCAACAGAGGAAGAGCTGGTCTTTGTCTGTGACGGACGGATGAGTGATGAAGAAGAGGTAGAACGGGATGTGCCAGGTGTGTCTAGATAACGAGATGAGCTAGAGGGTGTGCTCATCCTTTGGATATATACTGGTGGTTTAAAATAGGTGAAGCGTATGTCTATGTGGGTGTGTGAGGGTGAACGTCGGCGTGTGATTTAGAGGTAGTGGCGGTTTTGGAGATCATCCTCGTCATCATCATCGATGACAACAAATGTCGCCTCGCCGTCACACATCCACGCTCGGGACAACACCAAGGGGGCAGTTGTTCTCCCAACCCAACGATAGATCTTTCTCGGCACAACCAATTACCGGATAAGGGTTTTGTGGATCATGGTCACTGAAGATACTTGGTTCAGATTCATACCTACATCGATCTGATTCCTTAGCTCTTAGGATATAGACTATACAATGTTTGTTTATGCGATTGTTGAACAATATAAAACACCAAAAAGAGAGACAAAACAGAAAGACACCCGCTGGAAGGTTCTGAGCTACAGATGTATATACGGTTTTAGGCTCGGACGACCTCGTCGATAGCTTTAGCAAAGGCAGCGACGTTGTGCTCGTTCAAACTAGCCATGGAGATCCTTCCAGAACCTAGTGGATCACAAAAAGATAGATTTAACCCAATGTCAATAGTCATTTCAATAGAAACGAGATGAAGATGGATGAAAATCGAATAAAGGCAAAGACGATGGACGTACTGAGCAGGTAGTATGATTTACCGATAAGCGCTTGGGACTGAGCGGGTGTCAGACCAGTGTATGAGAACATACCTGTGGCAGAGTCAACCATGTATCAGTGAGGCCTCCAGGTAACATGGACAAAATAGAGGAGAGGTAAAAAGAGCGGAGAATAAGAGAACATACCGATCTGCTTGGTGATATGATCCCATGTTCCAGGCGTACCCAACTTCTCCAGCTCAGCCCTCAATGCCTGTCTAACGGCCTTGATCCTGTCTGCCATCACTTTGATATCGACCTTCCACAATTCGAACAACTCCGGAGTGTTCAAGATCAACGTAATGATTCGTGCTCCCCAGGCGGGTGGGCAAGAAATTTGAGCTCGTTGGAGGTTCTCGACTTGGGAGTGGACGTTGGTAGCAATCGCCTTACTAGCGGTGACGATGTGAAGAGCGCCGACTCGTTGACCGTACAGACCAGCATTCTATCCAAATTAGCGCAGAGCATGGATGTTAGGTCTGCAGAGTAATAACAAGTGTTTTGATTTTTATATCTGAACATACCTTGGAGAAACTCTGCGGTATTTCAAATACGACAAACAAGATGAGAATCAAACAAGTCTATCACCGGACGATCATTCCGTACTGTAAACAAGAAGGAACAAACCTGGCAGACAAGAAGCGGCACATTCCGTTCCGTCAACATTCGGATAGTGCTTGCATCCTTATCCAAGTCTCCTGATGCGAAGCCCTGATCAAGGAAAGAAAATCAGGGTCTGTCAAACTCTTCATTCAGGATGATAGAAAGAGAAGCAAGTTGCAAGGGAACCTACCTGGTAAGCAGCGTCGATGAAGATAAAGTGCTTCTTGGCAAGGATCACCTTCACTAGCTCCTCCCACTGCTCGGCCGTCGGGTCCACACCGGTAGGGTTGTGCGCACACGCATGCACCAGGAACACGCTGCCCTCCTCGGCCTGCTCGAGCGAGCCCTTGAAGCCGGGGAAGTCGAGGCCGATGGTCTTTGGGTCGTAGTAAGGGTACGGCACGGGCTCGATGCCAACCAGCCTAAAGAGAGGGTCGTGGACGACTGTTCGAGCGTTTGATGAACAGGGGTTCAGTTTGAATATGCTTACGTCAAAAAGAAAAGGGATTGGGACAAAAGAAAGACCAAGACATACTCCAAGTCGGGTTCGAAATGTAAACCTTTTTGCCAGACGAAGGGAAGTTGTAGAAGTGTTGAAGGAAAAGCGCGCCCAACTGGTTGGATCCCGTGCCGCTAATGGTGTGGGTGCTACGTCGCCAGAAAAAATTGATGAAAATGAATGCATGAATGAGTGAGAACAAATTTGATGATCTGTTTGGTAGAACAGGAAGAAAAGACAAACCTTGACACTCGACCCTCTTTGATTACTTTTGAATCAGCTCCAAAGATCAACCTGGCAGCAGCGTTATAGAAATCAGGGATTCCAGAGATTGGATTGTATTCGTGATCGAGATCTGGGTCGGCCGATAGGATGGCTGACGCCTGAAATGGACGAATCCACAAGCTTCATTAGCTTTTCGAGTTCTAAATCCTCTCGAACACGCTCTCGAACCGAAAACGATCTGTCTGCTGGATATTAGAACGAACCTTTCGAACGACAGGCAACACCCACGGTTTGCCGTTCTCATCCTTGTACGCTCCGGTCCCGAGGTTGACTTTGTGAGGAGCCTTGTCGGCCGCAAATCCTTCGTTTAACCCGGCGACTCTGGAAATCAAGCAAGACAAAGAAGGTTGACAAGTTTAAAATCAAACAATCGAACGATAGACGGAAAAAAGGAGATGGAAGGGAAACATGAGGTTCATCTGAGAGAACAGTCGCAAAAGGACTCACTGGTCTCGCTCCGCAAGAGGCAATTGAGTAAAAGCGTCTTTGTCCAAACAATCGATCGGAATTGATTGTAAAGCATGTCAGTATCCGAGTAAGTCTGTCGATGAAATGATGTGCAACATGTACCGTAAGTCATTTTGATGTGGTCTATCTAGTTTATCGAAGAAGACTGTTGGATGTTTATGCCAAACGTTGAACGAGTTGGCTATCTATCACAAGGCTGAAGACGAGGACTTTTTTTTTGTTTTTTTGGAAAACTCGGATAGACGATGACCAAAAAAAATGGGGAAAGGCCGGTTCTCGGTCTTTTATAACCACCGGTCTTCTCCGCCGTTGCTACTGTCCGATAGAGTACGTGTTTACGAGTTATAACTAACGGAAGCATCGGTGTCATGAAGGGATGATAGAGATATCGTGACACAGTATAAAAAGATTAAGTTTTATGATATACAGTTTCGGATACACACAAGGCCGAGTTGTATTTCGGATGCCCTCAACGTTTGAGAAAATACAGAGAATAGTGGATGCAAAGACATCAAGGATGCAAAGCATATAGCTCAAGACGCAACAGTGAACACGATAGTTCCTATGGTGATAGCGAGTGCTAAAAGAAGAAGGATAGCCGTGTTGACTCTAATGGAGGAAGGCAGTCGAACGGATCAACAGAATAAAGAGGCTCATAGTTTGATAAGTGAAAATTTCAACAAAGGAGTTAAGAAAGGTGAAGAAGGAAGATGGAAAAGAACGAACCGTCCTGCTCCAACAAAACCCTTTCCGTCCCTCAGACCCCGGATGCCTTGCCAATAGATATGCATCCCGGAGGCTAGACAAACTAGAGCTGCGATCGCAAAGACGACGCCTAGAGGAAGAGCTATATGCTTTTCTAGAGGGTTGATCTGAGGTTTCCCATAAATGTGCACGGCCCGAACAAAGCCGGATAGGAGTGAGTCATAATGGTGATAACGGATACACAAAGACCGAGAGAAATACTGAACCTGGTTACGATGATTCTGCTTCGGGGTTGGAAACCTCACTTTCTCAATCAACGCAAACGAAAGCAAGGCCAGCAGGAGAGTCAGACGAAGATACGATAGTGCAGTCCGCTCGTGTGCCTATCAGTTTTGTTGAAGTTTTTTTTGTCCGGAAGATTTCAACGATGAGCATTCACAGTTGTTTCGTAAGCCTGCAAAGGAAGAAAAAGTAGAAAAACGAGAAGAGCCGGAACATACACAATAATCTCTACAGCCTCCATCATTGGAGATAACACTCTCCTCAGTCTCGTACTTCCAAAGTTCATTTGATTTTGAAAAAAATCCAGTCGACATTATATGCGATGTGTCCCAGGTCTAATTAGAAAAAGTAGAAACTACAGCGAAAGCAATGTAATGCTAATGGAAGCTCAACAATGCGCCGGATCACGTGATACAACATACGACAACAGCCGCCACATCACACCCCTTACTCCGAGCGGGATCCACCGTGGAGGTTTAACCGTTCGAGATCTTTAAGCTTCCATCAACGATCAACAACCAACTACTACTACAAGGACCATCACTGTTGTCGTCGCCACACACTCACGTTCACTTACCCACACACACCTAAACACCCTCTTCTTCTCCTAAACTCGTACCCATCGCCAACGCAGTTCTCATCTCCCACAATGTAGGTCATCGTTTTGTCTCCCGCTTTGTCCGAAGTCTGTCCGTTATCTTCCTTTGGCCCCACCATAATCACTAACATGTACCGCTCCGATGGTTGCTGCCTCCTTCCAATCCCCTTTTGTTCTCCTCTGCTTGATCGTTCTTCGCTTAATTGTATATAGGCCTGCCAAACGTCGTTGCCAGTTCAAGACTCTTGTCATTCTACCTGCTTCATCTCCATCGTCACCTAACACAACCACCAATGGTGCGCCACCACCTTCGGCGACTGATAAGAAGGAAGAACCCGCATCCGCGTCAAGCGTCCAGTATGTACACCCTTCCTTTTCTTGCACAACATGACGCGATTCTCTCTTCTCTCGTACTCATCCGTCTCTCCTCTTCTTCTTGTTATCATTCAGGTGCCCGAACCCCGCCGTCCGTCTGATCGGAACATGTCCACATTGCTCCAACAACTTGTATGTCCTCTGCCTGGTCCGAGTCATCCCATTGAATTAGTCATGGAATCTCAATTAGATGCTAACCAAGACCCACTGCGCTTTCCTCCGCTCGAATCAAGCTGTTCCACCCATCGGTTGCCTGAAGAACACAAGTGTTCGCATTTGCAACAATGGTGTGTCCATAGTCAACGCTTTCTCATGTTCTTCTTTCACCGGTCACACGACCCACACTAACCATACTCCACTATATCAATTCTCACAGTCGAGATGCCGCCTTTGAGGCGAACAGAGCTCGATTAGAAAGCGAGCGAACCGTTGCGCGCAAGGTTGCTCAAACCTAGATGAGAATTTCTCGATTATCATAGAGATGCCCATCCTTCTATTCTGGAAGGGTTTCGCTTGAGAGGAGGCCAAGACTTTCCGTGACCCGATTTATACGTTCTTTCTGACTCAACCATCACCCACCCGTCCATGCAGGCTTCCACTCTATCATCCCTCTCGCTACATGTGCCCCTTGTTCCAGCCTTCCTCTTTCTATCCTTTGATGAATCAGTCAGACGATTGATATCACGTTAAGCCTTTCGACGTTTTCCTTGTACGGCACGCTTCTTCTGCGCCTTTGCTTTTTTCAATTGCAAACTATTTCCTTTTGTCCTTTGTTCCTCGCTCTTTCCCCACTTGACTTTCATTCTCGTTTCTTGTTGTTTCTATTCTTGACACATAAGGATATGATTTTCACCTAGTTTTTCACTTCATATATGTTAGTTTAAATGGACACTTGTCCTGAGTAGAAGAAGGTGAGAGCCGGATGGAACGATCGGACGTGGGCCGGAGTTATCCCCTCCCGTTTGATTACGGCGCCTCAGGGCAGTATGCGGGAAGGTTTCTTTGCTCTTGTGTTCCTGTCCCGGCCGTCTGTACTTTCTCTGTTCCGCCCTTCCCGTTCTGTCTTCCTGTTTTTCCCCTCCGATTCTTATGCTTCGATTAATATATGTATGAAATATCTTCTTTCCGTTCGCAAGATTGAAAAGGGCAAATAAGGAGATATGTCAACTGACAAACCTGGATAGGTTTGTAACGTTGTGAATCATAAAATTGAAAAAGAACGACTATGGAAACAAGATATATACAAGGAGATGGGTAGATGGAGAACCGTTGTATTCGGGACAAAGAGACAGGTCCCGAAATGTCTAGATCACCAAACAACAAACATGATTGAGGAAGAAAACCCCCGAGAAATGGAACAAAAAGAAAAGAGAATAGAAGAAAGAGAGCAAAAGAAAGAGGAAAAGGAAACACAAGGAAACAAATACAAAACCCCCTGGTTAGAATCGGGGGCAATTGATGATGATACCAAAGAGGATGCCAGACATCAAACCGGCACAAGGCAAGGTCAACACCCAAGACATGAAAATCCATCTGATCGTCGGCCACGAGACCGCGTCCTTTTCAAAGTTCATCAACCCGACAAAGCAGGTGGCACCAACGATACATTGGGTGGTCGACACGGGCAAAGCAAACTGGGACGCCAATACGACGGTGATGGCTGCTCCTAGTTCCATGGAGAACCCTCTGGATGGAGAGACAAGGGTGATTCGATTTCCGAGGACTCTCATGATGTGATAACCATAGGTGGCCAGACCGATAACGATACCGATACCTCCATAAGCTAGGATCCAAGTAGGGACTGGAGCTTTAGACCCGGTGATTGATCCTGAGGACCAGATCAAGTAGATCGTAGACAGAGGTCCGATGGCATTCGCGACATCGTTTGAACCATGAGCGAACGAAGCAGTACAGGCTGTTAGGACTTGGAGGTAGGTAAAGTAGTGTTCGGTGTCGTTTCCATGAATTTCGGCAGCAGCATGCATTCGCTCGATCTGCTCTTCATCCTCGGACGAGTAGTCGTGAATATCAGTGTTCCAGCCTGTGAGAAGAGCTTTGGGAATCTTGTATCGAATAATTCGCCATAAGTTGGCAGGAAGAGCCCAGTGGCCAACGAGAATGGACGGATCGACCGTATCCTTCTTCTCAATCTCTGCGCTCAAAGGAGAAGGGCTGATAGCATCCGGTTCAGAAGAAACAACATCAGTTCCTTTGAGAGATTTCTCCCCATCAGCGACGGTCTCGTTGGCAGCCCGCTTCTCTTTCGTTTTCAAGTTGACAGGGTTGAGCTCCTGATCGGGAATCGATCGATTCATGACGAAAGGTCCAAGGATAAAGTGGTAAGGTCGGAGGTTATAGTCCTTTTTGTGGACTTGTTGGTGAGCGTATGGAAGGACATAAACGACAGATAGGATGGCGATGACGAATCCGGTTAGAAGGATGGCAGGAACGATGGTCGTGTTGGGAAGCTTGTCCAACCCAAGAGCGGGCGCCCCCTTCCAGATGATACTCATAGTGAGTACGGAAGCGGTAACAAAGAACCAGCACGGGATTGCGATCAACACTGCCTTTCGTTGGTCGACCCTTCGAAGGACTCCATACTTTGTGATCAAAAAGATGACCTGATGAAGGCAGAAGACACATAATGTTCAGAGAATAAATATAAGTCTCTGAGAAGTGATCAAAGAGAAGAGAATCACTCAGACTCACACAAGCGAACCCTCCAGCGATCAGAGGGGCGACGACCCAGGAGGCAAAGACCTTTCCAAGACCGTTCCAAGACCAGTTCACCGCGCCACCACCGCCAGCCGCTATACCAACACCGACCATGGCACCGGTGATGGAATGGGTAGTGGAAACCGGCATGGCAAACCGGGTGGCGATGGTCAGCCAGACGGAAGATCCAACGAGTGCGCAGACCATAGCGAGCATAAGCATCGGTGCGTTGTTCTCAAACAGTGTTAAATCAATGATCTTTGTTCGGATGGTATCGGTGACTTTGGCTCCGAGTAATAGGGCTCCAAGGAATTCGCATAGACCTCCTAATACGATGGCCTGTCTAAAAGTCAAAGACTTTGAAGCGATTGCGGTAGCAAACGAGTTGGCGACCTGTGGGGAGAAGAGTAAGTCTTGTAATTACAAGTAACCGCCGATCAAAAACTGGAGGCTTACATCATTGGCCCCGATACCGTAGGCATCCAAGAAGGCAAACATCAAACCAAAGACAAACAAGAAATCGTACTCTGTTGCGAGAAGAAGCGCAAGCAGATAATTCAGTGTCAAGCCACAAGAACTGAAGAGCAAAAGGATCGGAAAAAGATCTTACCATGGAGAGTCGGCATATTGATCTGGTGAGTAGATGTCTTGAGAAAAAGAGGAGAATACGATGAACTGTATGGGAAGAAAGACCAGGAGATAATGACTCACAACACCTTTACACTTTATAAGGTAAATACCTGGTACAACTTTCAATCCGGGTTTCCTTCAATCTTTTGATGCTGTGACTGCACGGTGGTGAGATCTTCATTACTCTATGAATACCGAGCGCAAGAATTTGGAATTGCGACTTGGGAACATATCAGCCGATTAGAATCATTCGGTATCAAGATGAGTGTCGCCAACAGGAGTAGTCCGCGTGCGTGAGAGGCCATCAAACAAGATCATCAGAGAAAATGAGAAGAGAAGGAAAAAACAGTTAAGCGTACTTGGCATCGTGCGGCCACTCAACAGATCGACCTGAGATAACCCCAGATCGTTGTTAAACCAAGTCTTTCGACTTGGCCAAGTGAAGAATCTCTCGGCGTTATTACGCACGTTCGGAAAGAAAGAGGTACTCTTAGATCTGCGAGAGTACCAGTGGTCGAATGGCTCAATCATTCCTAGAGGAATTATTGTGTATGAGCATTAACGATCTAGTCATTCTTCTTCTCCCTGTTCTCCTGTGTCTGTCAGCTCAACGTTTCATTCAATGCTGAGGAGGCCTAATTAGGGCTTGGTTTTTCTTCACACCTATTTACAACCACAGCCACGCTTTCCTTCTCTCTCATCAATTGTCTACGAACGTTTAAGCATCAGTACGTCAGCATGTTAGCAGTTGCCAGTGGGCATGTAAGTACGTATGCCAACACCAGATATACATGTGCGTCAGTAAATGTAAAGGTATCCTATGTCCATGTGGCCGACGTGTTCTCTGTGCAAGGCATCGGCTGGAGTTGAGATAACGTGATGAGATAAAAATATATGAATATTTATTTGAATTATATATTTGAATTTTACATAAGATCTCGCATAAGATCTGAGTCAGACCCGGCCTTGATTAGGTAAGTGAGACTTGCCGAAAGCGTCGCCCTACCAACCATCACCTCGCCCTCACCATCCATCCTCACTTACGCTCTTCCCATCCTTCTCTAACCTCCTATCATCTTCCATAGCACAGGCAAGACATCATCCGATGCAGATCCAGAATTCACAAGGACACGTCGAAGTACCGAGTGATGTTCTCAGGGCATACTTGGACCGGATTCCTAGAACGGACGATCATGATCAACGCGGTACCGATTCAGAGCAAGGCCAAGACCATGATCATAGAGACGCGCCTCCTTCCGGTAAGAGCTGCTCTTTCTTCGAGCTAAACCTCATAAGCTGTCTCCTTCTTTCTTCTCTTTCTTGCTCTTTCTCGCTTCTGTTACCTCACTTCAGAACTGTGATGATGGTCGCATGAGTGTGATCACTCTGACCAACCTGTGGTTGAACGCGAGGCGGCGTACGGACGGCTACACAGACGAACGAGCGGATGGATGGATGGATGATGAGATAAAGGGCGCGTCATGGATCGATAGATTACCTTCAGCAGAGTGTATCTTCGAAATGCATCTTAGAAAACCACGCGAAACCTTCGAGCGTGGACACAGTCGGTCGAAGATCGGTGAAGAGTATCCGCTCGATTTTCTCCCAAAAAAAAAAAAGTCGCGTTCTCGATGCAACTTCTACTCTTGCCGACTATCCACCCATTGTTTGAGATTATGCTGCTCCTCATCAGATTTAATGCTAACTACATCGTTGTCTTGTCATCTGCTTAGCTTCGGAACCAACAATTCAGGATCTACCTTTACCTGTCTCGGACTCGTTTCATTCTTCGTCCACTCATAGAGAAGACCAGGATCATGACGCCAACGATCATGAGTTAGACCCCAGGAAAGCAGGTCCATCGAAGCCTAGAGGTTTGTCTTCTTTCTCGTGCCGTCGCGTAGAGAATGTCCTCTTCAATCTTCAACATTATACTGATCTTGTACATTGGTTGTATCTGATGAACCAACCAAATCTATCCCGCTCGTAGTCTCGAAGAAGCGTAAACAGAGCAACTCTCCGCGTCTATCCCCTCCATCGATCTACTCGCCTTCAGAAGATCACTCCGCTCCGCTCACAGGTCAGACGTATCATACTCTCCCATCCCTTCCTTCGGTCTCTCACCCGTACGCGTCCAACCAGGACCATCACTATGCTCATTCTCAGTCCCAGTCTCACTCACATCAATCAGCCCCTCTTGGAGTTGGACAGCAGGGCGGTCACCAACACCAACATCAACATCAGCATTTGAACTCGCATCTTCACCACACTGATGATCTTGGACCGTATGGCTCGACAGACGACCCGACTGGCGGACAGGGTCAACTACCTCTCTTGGCCGACCGGGCATCTGGCATGGGCGAAGAGAGTGGAATTCAGTCATCGATTGGGGAAGACGCATACGATAGAGATCTTGATCATTTTGGAAGTACAGATGTGGGTGGACAGCCTCATGAAGACCTAACAGGTGAGGGTGAAGGAAGCTCTGGTGGTGGAAACGGAAGAAAAGGTAAAGGAAGAGAGTTGAGTAAGACGAAACGGGCTGAGCAGAATAGGAAAGCTCAGCGAGCATTTAGACAACGAAGAGATCAGTTCGTTCTGTTTCTCTTTTTCTTTTTTCTTACTCTGCCTCGCCGCGATTTCGCTCCTAATTATATTCACGTCCGTAAGCTAATATTTCAAAACGTACGCTTTTTGCTCGCAGAAACATCAAAGATCTATCGGATAAAGCAGAACAACTTCTAATCGCCCAACAGAACGAGGCCGATGCCAACCGAAGGTGAGAACCTTTTTCTCTTCAAAGGATTTGACATCATTCTTCGTACACAACAATCTTCTCATCACTTCAACCTGCAATATTTTTATACTCTTTCAACTTCCTCAGATGGCAAGAAGCCCAAGTGAAGATTGAACAGCTTCGTAATGAGAACGCGGCTCTCCGAACTGCGTTGACTTTGATGAGGACCGAGCGATCAGATGTTCGAACGAATATCGATCCGAACAGATCTCTAGCTCATCCTCAAGAGCTTGACCATCCTCATCCTCATGGTCAAGACCATCTCGATCAATTATCCCAGTTAGCTCATCATCAGCAGCAGCAGCAGCAACAACAGCAGCAGCAGCAGGAAGTGTTATCAACGTCAGATGCAGTCGGTAATAGTACAGGCACAGGTACAAGCGCAGGAAATGCTCAACCAGATGATAAGGGGGATGATGATCTCGGTCTAAGTGGAGTAGACGCGGTAGTCGGTGTCGTTATCGAGGAATCAGGCGAGAGGAAGGATCTCGGCTGAGCATTGAAGATCGAAACATAGACTTTCTTTTCTCCTTATCCCTTGTTAATTCTCCGTATTTGATTCTTCTCTCTGTGCTCTTCTGGCTCCCCCCCTCTTTTGTTCCTCTCTTCGCCTTCGACCTTTTTGTCCTCATCGTTTATCTTCCCCTCTCTTTCTTGTTTTCGGCCCGTATATTCACCTCGCACGTCGAATTTGCTTTTGTTCATCCTTCCTATACTTGATATGGAACTCTTTCTCAAGTCCACTCTATAATGTAGTCCTTCTCTCCTCTTTTCCGTCCCATTCCCTCTCTGTTCTTTGTAAACCCCTTTTTCTTCGCTCCGCTTCTTTTCACATTTCGTTCTTCCTTTCTTGATCTTAGTTCTTCTCATTATTTCAAATCGTGAAAATTGAAACACCTTCTCTACAGACTGATCTCGCCGAACTTGTCTTTCCATAAAGGTATGAGCAGGTGAAGACTATGAACAGGAGATCAATCGAGAGATTACTAGGAAAGTAGGAATAGAGATAGAGAAAAGACCATATACAATAATGACACTCGGAAAGCTCCTCTACCCGGTCTTCTCCTAAGAGCTATGCCAAATGACAGACGTTTGACAGGCAGAAAGAAGAGAGATAACAGGATGTATACATGTACAATCAACTTGGTGGACCCAAGAAGAACTATGAGGAATTAAATAACCGATAAGAAGATAGGATGGTGGAAACAGGGATATATGAACGAGCAACATGCATCTGTAGAGCATACTCGTGACCATCTGGCACACTTAGTGCTTGATCTCGACAAGCACTGTTCGTAAGAGTTTCCAGGAAGACAAGAGAAAGAACTGTCAGGCTCCCAAGATTTTCGTAATAAGGAAAAAAGAATTTAAGAAAAACCATATTAAGAACTCACGATCTCCCTGGGCGATCGAATCCGAAGGCTGAACAACCACTCTAGCGACTCGACCAGAAACAGGAGCAGACACCACGGACTCCATCTTCATTGCCGAGAGTACGACCAACGGATCACCGGCCTTGATGTTCTGACCTTCCTTCACTCTGACTTCGATGACGACACCGGACATTGGTCCACCAACCGAACCTGGATCGCTGCTAGCCTTCTCTCGAGAAACCTGCTCGATCGCGGCGTCTCTGTCCTCGATCAAGACCGCTCGAGTCTCTCCGTTAAGCTCAAAGAAGCACTCTCGAGTACCCTTAGTCATATCGATCGGACCGACAGCGAGGAGCTTGATGATCAGCATCTTTCCTTGCTCGATAGAGATGTGCATCTCTTCTCCGATCTTTGGCTTGGCGAGGAAGAATCGGGTGGGGACCACACTGAGATCACCATACTTGTCGACGAACCCTCGGAACTCTTCAAACACCTTGGGGTACATCGCGTAAGAGTTGACATCACAGTCCGTGATCGTCTTGCCATACTTCTCCCGAAGCTCAGCTTTGATCTTCTTGAAGTTGAGAGGCTGCATGGTGAGTCCCGGTCGTTTATCGATCCTCGGCAAGTCTCGGATAATTTTAGATCGCTAAATTGAGAGAATGGTAAGTCACAGCGGATCGCCCTATGCAGATAATAACAGAATGAAGCACTCACGAGAGGCTCAGGGAATCCTTCATAGGGCTGTCCGAGATGTCCCTGGAAGAATTCGACGACGGAAGTCGGGAAATCAAGAGTATCGGCTCGTTCGATGACGTCCTGCTTGGAAAGCTTGTTGGAGACCATGAACTGAGCAAAGTCACCAATGACCTTGGAAGAAGGAGTGACCTTGATGATGTTTCCGGCAAGCTCGTTTGCCTCAATGTACTTCTTCTTAATCTCTGTCCACTGGGTGCCCAAACCGAGCTGGGTAGCCTGGAACTGAAGGTTGGTGTACTGTCCTCCGGGCATCTCGTGGTCAAACACACCAGAATCCGATGCACGAACGTTGGCCTCGAAGCAGCAGTATAGCTGTCTGATCTGGGTCCAGTAATCGTTCAAGTTTTGAATGTGTTCGTGGCTGATACCGGGTCCGAGCTCAGACTGCTCGAGAGCCGAGACAACGGCTCCCATGGCAGGCTGGGAGGTAAGACCGGAGAGGACATCAATGGCGACGTCGACCACGTCCGCTCCGGCAGCAGCACAAGCCAACATTGAGCTCACCGCGATACCAGCGGTATCATGGGAGTGAACGTGGATAGGAAGATCAGGGTGCGCCTTTCGGATGGCGGAGATCAGAGTGGTAGCGGCAGCAGGTTTGAGAAGACCAGCCATGTCCTTGATGGCGAGAACGTGGATGCCCTCTTTGACAAGCTGGTCAACTAAGCCGAGGTAGTAGTCCAAAGTGTACTTCGTCTTCTTGGGATCAGACAGGTCACCAGAGTAACAAACGGCGGCCTCGACCACACCACCAGCCTTCTTAGCGGCATCGATACCAAGCTTCATGTTCTCAATGTAGTTCAAAGAATCGAATACTCGGAAGATATCCAGCCCGTTCTCCACAGCTCGCTTGCTGAACTCGTAAATGGCATTGTCAGGGTACGAAGTGTAACCGACAGCGTTCGCTCCTCGGACCAAAGCCTGGAAAGGAATGTTGGGAACAAGCTTTCGAAGCGTTCGGAGTCTCTCCCAAGGATCCTCGTACAGGAATCGCATAGAGACATCGAATGTGGCTCCTCCCCAGCACTCCAAGGCGTAAGCGTTCTGCAGTGCGTGACTGGTCTCTCGAGCGATGTTGGCCATGTCAATCGTTCGAAGTCGAGTAGCCAAAAGGGACTGATGGGCATCTCGCCAAGTGGTGTCCATGATCAAGCAACCGGGGTATGCTCGGATGGCCTTTGCGAAAGCCTCGGGACCCTCATTGACGATGATGTTTCTCCATCCAGTCAAGCATGGCTGGTTGACATCAATCGGCTTAGTCGGGTCCTCTTTGGACATGAACTTGGGCACGACGGCCTCGTCAGTCAGACCAGGAGGTCCACTCTGACCGAGGATCGAACTACCATTGACGGCAACATCTCCAAGGTAGGCCAACAGCTTCTGTGCTCGGTTCTGAGAAGTCACCAACTTGAAGAGGTCGGGAGTGTCATCGATGAACGTCGTCCAGGTGTTACCGGACACGAAAACATCATGAGTGAGCAACCGGAAAAGGAAAGGAATGTTGGTCTTGACTCCTCGGATTCTGAATTCGACTAGCGCTCGGAGCATCTTTCTCCTAGCAATCTCATAAGTCGCTCCACTGCAGGAGACCTTGACAAGCAAACTATCATAATGGGGTGTGATCTGAGCACCGGCGAAACCACTGCTTGTGTCGAGTCGCACGCCGTTTCCACCCGAACTTCGGTAGACCTCGATCTTTCCAGTGTCAGGCTGGAAGCCGTTAGCGGCGTCTTCGGTAGTAACTCGGCACTGAATGGCATATCCTCGCTTGGAGATGTTGGCCTGAGTGAGTCCAAGGTTTTCCAAAGAGGCTCCAGCAGCGATCTGGATCTGGGCAGCGACGATGTCGATACCAGTGATGCACTCTATGGGGGCGTTGAAAGTACAGAATAGAAGACAATGAATGAGCTTTCACAATGTACAAAAGAGAATAGAGAATAGAGAAAACACATCTAAGCAAGAAAAACTCACCGGTGATGGTGTGCTCGACCTGGATTCGGGGGTTCACTCTTTTGAAACAGACAGCGAGGAGAAAAGGAAGAGATAGGTGATGAGTTTCCTTCACCATGGTCGTGAAATGCCGATCAAGCAGAAAAGAAGTAGTATGGAGAAGACAAACTCGATGAAGTAGTGTCGACCCTGCCGATCAACCAAGAACTCGACGGTTCCGGCATTGGAGTAGCCGATGGCCTTTCCAATCGTTGTAGCGTCCCTGAAAAGACCATCCAAGGTCTCTTGTGAGCAATCGGGAGCAGGAGCGATCTCGACGACCTGTGAAGCAGACATGATGCGAGCAGAAGAACATGTCAGGGAGGTTTAGCTCAGTACGACTGAAGGCAAGTGAGTGTGCGAACCTTCTGGTGTCGTCGCTGGACGGAACAGTCTCTCTCGAAGAGATGAACGATGTTTCCGTCATCATCTCCGATGATCTGGACCTCGATGTGCTTGGGATGATCGAGGAATCCTATAATTTTCAAACAGATGTTTAGTCAGCTTGGCCCTCAAGCACATAAGTCGTGGGCAGGCCAATGACATAGGAAGGACGTACGCTCGATAAAGACAGTTCCATCACCGAAGGCACTCTTGGCCTCACTAGTTGCTCGCTCGAACGCGTCCTTCATCTCGGATTGCTCTCGGACAACTCGCATGCCTCGACCTCCTCCTCCGAAGGCGGCCTTGATGATCACGGGGAACCCGTACTCTTTGGTGAACCCCTCAGCGTCTTCCCATGCAGAGACAGCTCCTTCGGTTCCGGGCACGACAGGCACATTATGCTTGATGGCTGTTTGCCGTGTTCCGTGATGGCGATGGACACAAGGAGATGAGCGTGTGAACCGAGCGCGAAAACAGAACGGGATGTGGACGTACCTAGTGCTCGGGCTGTCGTCTTGTCTCCCAAACCGGCGATCACTTCGGATCTCGGTCCGATAAAGATGATTCCGGCGTCTTGACACTTTTGGGCAAACTCCGCGTTCTCAGACAAGAAACCGTATCCAGGGTGGATCATGTCGACTCCGTGCTCCAGGGCGATTCGGATGATGTCGTCCTGGGCGAGGTAGGCGGCAACGGGGGTCATGCCTGTTCCAACCTGGTAGGCTTCATCAGCCTGAAGAGATATATGCCGCGTAAAGCAGAGTATGCGTTTGTGAAGTCATATTTGTCAGCAAACGCATTCCTCGAATTTTGATGGTGAGGATTGATTGAAAATCAAGTGTTCGAAGAAGGAGAGAGAAAGATATATATATATAAAATGATAAGGAGCGAGAAAGAAAAGGTGTTTCTGACCTTTTGCCTGTGCGCACCAAGTCGATCCTCGTAAGAGTAGATGGCCACCGTGGTCATTGCCAACTCGTGAGCGGTTCGGAAGATTCGGATAGCAATTTCCTAAAGCAACATAATCCAGATCAGTACCTAGCTTGTACACTTTCGGCTTATCAAGCACATGGGATGCGTTCGCCTTTTGGTCTAAACAGTACGCGACAAGAATAATAGAAGAAGAAGAAGAGTACATACTCCTCGGTTGGCAACCATGAGCTTCTTTAATGGTCCACCATGACCTGCTGCCTTCTTTCGGATGTTTTGGATTCTGAAGAAAGAGAAGAAAGGAGAGAGCGTGAGAAACGAGAAGGCCTAAACGTTGGTGAATGATGCAGGAGGAGCTCACGTGTGGCTGGGCGTTCCAGGGGTAGCTATATAACCGGATAGATAGGCAAGATGTGTCAGAAGAAAGAAATGAATGAAAACAAGAGAAGGAAGAGAACATAGAACGACTCACAAGGCATGCTGGCATCCAACCCGGACGATAGATGGGCCGTCCAAGCTTCGATAGGTGCGATCGTCTGCATCTCTATGCGTTAGATTTGTTGAATCGAGATGGAATGCGGAAATAATCAGTGGATCCTTCAGAGTTCAACGAAAAAGTCTTCTTCTTTCTTTTTTTCGGCAAGAATTAAAAAAAAAGAAAAAGGAAAGAGATCGAGTCAGAAGAGAATAAGAGAGAAATCCAAAATGAAAAGAAAAATGAAAAGAAAAGAAAAACAGCGAGTTGAGATTCCAAGACCGATGATGCGATGTAGATGGAAAGATAAGCCCTATTTCATCCGGAGGAGAATAAGAGAGATGGTTGACCTTTGGGCGAAAACGTACCTTTCAACAAAATGGAAAAGAACCTCTATTAAGACGTCGAGAGCGTATATATGGAAGTAAGTCTGTGTGAGTGTGAGTGTGTGTGTGTTTGCGAAAACGATTCAGACGAGAAAGAAGAAGAAGGAAAGAAAGAAAAAAGATTGGCTAGAAGACAGACGAACGAACGAAAGAGTAGAGAAAAGAAAGATGAAATGATCGATAAGGAGAGAATATTGCAAATATTGACTAGTCACTCGTCACTCTTTCTGTCCTATACTCTTTCTGCCCGGCCACCCATTATTTCTTACCTGTTCAGTTTCTCGACCAGGTTTTATAATCTCGTTCGCTTCTACCTCTGTCTTTCTCTTTCTTTTCGTTTAGAAATTCTTCATCTACATCTCCTGTTGTGAGCGTATGCGTTCGCATGTTGGACAGCTCTTCGTCAACATCTATGCATCCACGCCCGTACAGCTGTCTCTTTCGCCCTGTTGCCTCGGCTAGCCAACCAACCGCCCTGCCGACCATATGTCCCGTCGACACCCGAAGGTCGAGTCCGGTGAAAGATTGAGCGAATGATCCGAGCGCGTTACGGGTTCCTCCGGGTATATTATATTGCCCTGTCCGCAGTACATTAGCCGTACCTTGCCCTAGTCTAGACATTATAACCCTTGACGACGGTCGCTATGCATCTGGATATCTCTTACTCCTTCTCATCTAAGAAAACATCTGGATTTTTTATATTTTTTTTCATAACTCTTTCTTCTTCTTTTTTCTTTCTTCCTTCTTCCTTCCCACTTCTTTCTTCTTTTTCATCCACATTCTTTTCCTGATTTCCTTCCTTGTGGTATGATCGATTGGAATCTCCTATCTTTCTGTTACAATGGTATGTTCTTTTCTCTATGTTCCTCTTGGGCGTACGCACCTACTTCTTCCTTCCTCCTCTCCTCCAGCTCGCCCAACTACCTCTTTAAAATGATGATCAACCATATATTTGCTACTTCAGAGGCCTATCTAGCCTATGAGAACATTTAATCACCAAGATCGCTGATTTCACTCCGTCCCCCCCCGCTCTCTCTCTCTCTCTCTCTCTTCGCTACTTCTATCGAGTCCCTTCGTGATAGATGTTGACTAATTCTTTTTTTCTTTTCCTTTGTTGATGCTGTCCTTTTTTTCCCTTTGTGCTTAGTAGTAGTGAGTATCTCAATAGCTAGTCTCATCCTCTCTTGTCGTGTACATATCCATGCTTCGTTCGTATTTTGTGCAGAACAAACAATTGCAGAAAGACAAATTCTCGGTAAATGATTTTGCTCGTCTGATTTGTGCAAGTACGCATGTTAGTTTACTCATGTTTCAGATAGAAAAAGAAAATATTCTGCAATCCAAAGGATACATTCTAGAAAGAAAAAAAAAGATGGGAAATAAAAAGAAACAAAAAAAAAGCGAGAGGGAGAGGGAGAAAGAACAAGAGACGTAACGAGAGAGAACGCGGAGAAACAAGGCGGAATCGAACGTGATTTCATATACAAGGGAACGTGCAGAAGAAACACAAGAGAGAAAAGAAAAACAAGGAGGGGAAGGGAGAGTGAAGAAATTTGCGGATTCGAAAAAGAACAAGGAGGACGCTACTTTTCTCCCCTTCTCACTCAAACGCCCCAACACACACACACGCCCGCCTTCTCTCTCTCACACAACACTCAACCTTGCTTAGGCCTTGGCGATCTCAACACCACCGGTAGCTCCGAGGGCGCTCTTGATGGAACCGTAAAGACCGAACTGACCAGCGGTGAGGGTACCGATCATGACGAATCGAGCGGTCATTCCACCGTAAAGTCCCTTGACACCGAGCTCCTTGGAGAGACCCGCAATTCGGGAAATCATACCCTCTCCGGGGGCACCCTTGGTCTTGTTCATTCGGGAGAGAAGAGTATCAGCAGGCTGGGAGATGAAAGCAGCGGCCAAACCAGCGATCAAACCAGCTCCCAAGTTGAAGGTAGTCTTGGTACCCTCGGTAAGCTCAGAAGGCTTCTTGCCGGTAGCAGCACAGATGTTCTCGAAGGCGACCTCGTAAACGGCGAACTTGGCCATGGTGCTATCGAAAGGGTAAATGGTGAGGTTGAGCATGTAATTTATACTTGCGTATGAAAACGTGAGCAAGCGGTTGGAAATAATCGGTACTCACTAAGGAACCTGCTTGAAGAGGATAGGACCGAAACCGGCGTAGAATCCTCCGATACCCTCCTCTCGCGCGATTCGGGCGAATCCACTTCCGAGACCGTTAGCGAAAGAAGGCTGGGAGACCAATCGGATTCGGACGGCCTCAAGGGGGCAAAGAGCGACATCGGCGAAGAACTCGGCAATGGCAGAAGCTCCGAGGTAGATGGCCTGTCGGTTCTCTCGGGCGGCCTCAACACCGTAGTAGTCACTTTTTTTGGACGACGTACAGTAGGGTAAATATCGATTTCAAAGTTGGCCATCTCATCCAAAGAGATCGAAAAATATAAACGTACATGGCCTTCTTCTTCCAGAACTCGTATCCTCCGAACTTGAAGGCTCCCTGGATGGAGTATCCGACCTATAAAGAGGTAACAAGAGAAATATGTGAAGTGAGCTTTGGAGTGATACAACGTACAAAGTGATGGCGGACATACAATGGTGGGTCCGAGACCGGTCAAGAGAGCTCCGGCACCATCAGCGGCGATGATGGATCGGGCGGCGGCAAGGACACCCTGAAAGAGAGAAAAGGATGACGGTTGAAAACGATGACCGTTAGCAAGAAAGCTTTGTACAACGAGGAAAAATAGAGATGGACGATGTTAAAAAACGGTTGTCGATATTGATAGACGAACCTTGTTGTAGACCTTGGGCTCAAGCTGGATCTTGGTCTTGACGACATCCATAGGAGTGGCGGCACCTAAGGTGATGAAGAGATGGGCGAGAAGAGAAGAAAGAAAATTACACGAATACTTCAGCATTGATGACCATAATTGGATTATGCAACCAAGTTAAGATAAACTGACCGTGAGTGATAGCACATCCGAGAGCCTATCGTAGCAGAAAATAAAGAGGATGGGTGAAAATAGTCAGTAGGACGACTTGAAAAACAGGCATACAATGGAGTCTTCTGTGCAAAGAGATGTATCATGCTCCTATTTTCTCTCCTATCTCCTTCAGTGGAAAGAGGAGGAAAAAAAAATTAGGAGCAAACCATCACTGGCCCATCTAATGATGACCCAACAGACAACGTTTTGATGACAAGGAAGAAAGACTTACTCCAGCAAGAGCGAATCGAGCGTAGAGATCAACACCGGAGGGCTTCTTGCCAGAGGCCTCGAGGACGGCCTGCTGGGCCTGCTGGGCCTTAAGATCACCAACAGAAGCGGCCTTCTCAAGACCAGCCTTAGCCTCGGCGGCCTTCTGGTCAAGGAAAGCTCCAGCCTTCTCACCCTTCTCAGCGATCGAGAGGATGGGGAAAGCGGAAGAGAACAAAGCGGAGGGTCTGTAGGTGGACATTATGGTGATAATATGAAGTGAGAGAGAGAGAGGATGAGGTCGAACGACTGTGGAGAAACAGAAAAGAAAAAAAAAGAAAAGAGACAAAGCGTGGAGGAGAGAGAAAAAGAAGGGGAGAAAAGGAAAGGCGAGAAAAAAGAAGGCTGAGGGTGAGAGAAAAAAAAAGCGCAGCAGGACGGCATCTCTATCAACCGTCCGCTAGGGTTAGTAACCTTCAAAATCGGATTTACTAGGTATATGGGTTTGGCTGCTGTTGAACGAGAACCTCGGCCGATGATTTTTGATACATGGTCCTCATCGACTTGGGCAGCTTCGGATGACAAACCGTCAAGGTCTTATGGGTCTTGGTTCATTTGTTTAGGTTGAGCTAGCGTAGACAGAAATATCGGCAAAGAACATGAGGAAGCAGAAGGGTATAGGTCAAGCTATTGAGTATATGAGCAATCGGGTAAAGTGAAGAGCGCGCGCGAGGGAAATACAGAGACGGTTGAGCCAGATGAGATTGAAACTCGAAAGTCCTGGAGGCTAGGGTTCATGAGTGGAAGTATGCTGAGGCCGAGAAGAGTCAAGGAGAGACAGCTTGATTGAAGATCGGCATGTTTCAATGCGAAACATATTTCTGAGCGATGGCTCGTTTGTATAACTAACGGTCTTTTTCTGCTCTTTCTTCCTTTAATGTACAGCTGTCTTCTGAACTTGCCCTTCTCACTGACATTTATCTCTTTTCTGCAACTTCCGATATAGACATAGCAATAGATCTATCATACGAACTTATTGCTGTCGAAACCGCTGACATACATCTGTTCTCTTAACAAGCGCAAGAGCCGCTCCGACGTTTCAAGACACTATAAACTCTTTTACGCAGACGAGCAGAGACCAACCTCAACTGAGAGATGTGTCGACTGATCAGACTTGAATGCAGAAAGGATCAAGAGAAACTCGTGCAGCACATGGGAAATGCCGATAGAGTCTTCTTAACATATCACGTTGAAACACCTAGAAACTATGCGCTACTACGAACATCAGTCACGTCACCAAAACAAAGATACATATGTGACATAGCATATCCCAACAGACTGTGAAACATGTCGAGATACCCGCGCAATATGTCTTCGAACAATGATTACTGAGAAGGGCTGGGGTTTGTACTGCCGATGAGAGCACTCTAGACCCCTCGTTGTCTGAGCTGATGAGATGTTTTATACTGCATAGCCAGCAGGGTTCGAAGAACCCTCCCCCTCATCTTCCCTGCTCTGAATAAAGAGTTCAGGAAGATATGATGGTGAACGAAGCGAGATCGTGAATTGTACTTCAAGGGTGGAAACAGACTTATGCCAAGCGGTGAGTAACTAGACACAGAAGAATCGGACGCAACCAATTCCCTGGCAGACGTCTGGATATGATCAGCTATTTATCGCAAATTCAACTGCCAGCAAAAAAATACATTTTGACTGGACCGTCGATAACGTTTTTTTTTTCTTTCTTTTTTCCACTTAGCTAGTTATCTTGATCTTGGAAACAGATGGACCTCGGTGAAGCGTATATGAGAGAGAGGAGCGCAAATCGGTGATCTATACAGATACAGCGGTCAAGTTCACTGGAACTTTAACGGTACCATGTTTGGCCAGACGCGCCCGGGAGTAACCCACACTGCGTGATGTTTTACCGAACTCGACGCGTAACACCTAATTCGTAACCACTACCACACATCGCTCACATCCTCCCTGTCGTCTCTTTTATTTGCGATCCACATCCTCTAGAAACCAAGAGCCTCTCTTTCGCTATTTGGTCAGCTCTTCGTATCGCTCATCATCCAGATAATCATGCCGCCACCTTCATCGGCAGCCGTTTCAGAGGCCAGACCTCAGAAACTTTCTCGAAATCAGCTCAAGAGGGATAAGAAGAAAGCTAAGAAGGCCAATGCGTCGGTGGAAACATTAAATGGATATACCAACTACACGGACACTGAGACCACAGATGGAGAGAGTACGATGGAGACCGAGAGCGAAGTCGAGAGCGAGCTGAGCGTAAGTCGCTGTTTTCTTTTTCTAAGAACCCGAGACAGAGCTCTCCTACACTTTGTACACTTCGAACATAGACTGACCCATGTACCTTCTCACCACTCGGTCTCTCTGATCTGGGTTTGGTCATTACTTGGGTTCAAATAGACACCTGCCACCTCTGTTGAGGATCTGACAGCATCTGTTGATCTTTCAGATCCCGCTTTTGCCTCATTTGCTTCTGTTCTTCAACGCTTCCAGGTCGATGACCAATCTGCACCGGTATGTATCGAATGTTTTCGGATCTGTGATGGTATTGTCTTCAACACCTGATATCCTTTGAATCCTACTTTCTCCATAATCGGGTCTAATGTCTTCAGGTCGACGGCGTGGGTGGAGACGGAATTGCCAGTAAAGGAGAGGTTATCTACTCGGATGACGAAGACGAGGACGAAGAGGATCAGGATGAGCGAGCAGAGAAGGAAAAGCTGAGTAAAAAGAAGCAGAGAAAGCTAGCGGTTCGTCCTCTACTTCCTAATCTTTTATACGTTCAGTTGAGCCCTCCTCTATATGCCAAGGCATCCAGGTCTAGGTTGTAAAGTTTCAAGACTGAGCATTTCGACCAAACGTTTGCAGAGATTAACAGTGGCAGATCTCAAATCGTTGGTGTCCCACCCGGAAGTGATAGAGTGGACGGACCCAACGGCTCGTGATCCGAGGTTGCTTGTAGAACTAAAGTCATATCGAAAGTGAGTTCATTTAGAGAGACTGACTCGATCACTTTCAAGTTTCCTGAGACAAACACAAGTAATCGAACGCGTCTTTGTGTTTAAAAGTACTGTTCCCGTACCCGGTCACTGGTCAGCTAAGCGAGATTACCTTCAAGGCAAGCGAGGAGTTGAAAAGGCTGCCTTCCAACTTCCATGTTTGTCAACGTTCTCTTGGGACTTTTGCTGCTGTATTGGCATGGACTGATGTTCTGATACGATATATCTTAGCACATATCGCCGATACCGGAATCGCTACCCAGCGGGACGCTATCAAGGAGAAAGAGAAGGAGCAGAGCTTAAAGCAAAAGACGAGAGAACGGGTCCAGCCCAAGATGGGTAAGATCGATATTGATTACCAAAAGCTTCACGACGCGTTCTTCCGGTTCGCGACCAAGCCCAAGATGACCGACTTTGGAGAGATGTACGTGTTTTCTTCTAACCGGCGCAGCAATCAAGGATCTCTTCCGCTGACGAGCATTCGGCTCTTGACCACATTCTATTTCTTGCTACAGCTACTACGAAGGGAAAGAACTCGAGGCTGACTTGAAAGAGAAACGGCCTGGAGAGCTATCAGAAGAACTCACAGAGGCGCTATCCATCCCGCCTCTTGCTCCTCCTCCGTGGTTGATCTCCATGCAACGATATGGTCCACCACCCTCTTACCCTTCACTTCGAATCAAAGGTCTCAACGCGCCTATTCCCAACGGCGCCCAATGGGGTTTCCATCCAGGAGGATGGGGTCGGCCCCCGGTAGATGAGTACAATCGACCGATATACGGAGATGTGCTTGGTGTTCAAGGAAATCCTGCAGAGGACCAGTACGCATTACCGATCGAGACTGAACTATGGGGTGAACTTGAACCTGAGGATGAAGAAGAAGAATCTGATTCCGACGACGAGTCCACCACATCCTCCGCTCCCGAGATATTCCCCGACGCGGCCGATCCAGCTGGAACAGAGACTCCTTCCGGCCTTCAGAGTATAATTTCTACTGTTCCTTCTGGATTGGAGACTCCAGAGTTCCTTGATATTCGGAAAGACCGAGAAGACTCTTTCTCCCGGGCGGGAACGGAGAGTGTAGAGCCCCAACAGCTATACAAAGTCATTGAAGAGAAGCATATCGGCGTCAGAGGTTTCATGGGAAGTGAGAGAGGTTATGATCTTGATGGGTCAGCACCCACTAGAGTGCTAGGCGAAGAGGACCGTGGCGTCAAAGTTTGTTCTCTTCTTGTCTTACCTTCTGTCCCAGCAACATCCCTTCTTGATGTTCGAAGATCTGATTCCCGACTATTATTCTTTCTTTCTAGCGAAAGGCGGGCACAGTCGAGCTCACTTTGGATCCATCGGAGCTTGCATCGATGAGTAAAGAAGAATTGGCAGCCCGATACGAAGCCCACAGACAAGCTTCGGCCGCTTCGTCCAGTCGAGATAGAGAAGACTTTTCAGATATGGTGGCAGAGGAGATGGGTAGGAAAAAATCAAGACAGGCTGGCCCAAGGAAGGATAGAGGAAAAACAGGCGGAAGAGGAGATGAGGAAAACTTCAAGTTCTAGAAAGAGCTTATGGCTTTGTTATCTGTTCTTACTTGATTCATCATGTTATCGTTCTAAGCGTCGATACAGTGAGAAAATGAGGTTGGCTCAAAAAATAGGGAAAAGATGATGCAATATGAATAGAGTAGTGTACAACTGAGCGCCATCAGGCCCAAACAAGAGATGAGGAGATGTGAAATTCACAATATTCCTCTCCTCGTTCTCAATCTCTAATAATGTTCTCCCAACCACCAGATCTCTTGACACTCTTCTCGATCTCTCCTTTCGTCTTCTGCAACTTGTTGAGTTTGATATCTCTGCTCATGGCAGCTGTGTCTTGACCGTACTTGGCATGAAGGGTCTGGAGAAACTCTCTTTCGGCAGGGGTAGTGTGACGAAGCGGTTTGCTCGACGGGCGAGAAGCAGCATACTCCTCGAGCTCTGATATGTCGTAGTAGATTATATGGTCAAACTGTGAAATTCGGAAGATGCAAAGAGAAGAAGAGAAGTAAGAGAGTAAGATATTGACCAACCTTTGACCAACTGATTTGCTTTTCCCTTTCCCTTTCCACTGTCCTCCTCAGGCTCCTGCTCAACCTCCATCTCCTCAGCATCTGCATCAGCCAGGATGATGTCTATGACATTTCCTGCATCATCTCTCACAATTCTTCCGTATCCCTTCGGGATCTTTCCCGATGGAAGAGAAGAGGTGACCTCAATTTTGGGAGGGGCGAGCTTAGTTGTGGGGTTGGACGATGAGATGGGGAAGATTTCCTTTTCAATTCCACCTGCTCTACGAGGAGCAAGAGTAGAGAGGAGACCGAGATCTGTGTAGCTAATAGGGATGTAGACCACGGCAGATAGGACAGATAACGAAATTGACAAACATGAAGAATCAGTAACTGCACCATACCAAGTTGCCTTGAGTGGTGTTTCCTTAACTTAGAAAAAACACATCCAATAATCTAAATAGAAAGAGCAAAAGCTTACTTTTGAAGCACAGTCTTCTTCTTGTCCCAAGCGGCGACAAGAGGGGCCGGCCCACGGATGACGACCTTTTTGGCCGAAGACTTGTTCTTCGTCGTCCGTATAGCCTTCGCGCCAGATCGGGACTTGTTTCGCTCTGAACGACAGGTTGGCATGTAAGGAAGCAGATTGCAGCCAGGTCAGTTAAGAAGGAAGGGTAGAGATTCCCACTATCCTTCAATTGGGTGATTACTCACGACGAGGGTTGGCCATGTTGGGTAGGTTGTTTCAAAGAAAGTTGTGTGTGTGTTTGAGTCTAAGACGTGTTCTTGTTAACCAGGTGTTAATCAGAAAGACAAAATTCGCTGACTAGGTAGTCACCGCAATTGGAGGGCAGTGCTACACATTTGCACGTGATATTTATAAGTGGCGCTATCTGAAAATTCGAGTACATAAACCCTGTATTCTCCTTGATTTCTCAGTCGTTCACCATTAACCTCATTCTTCTCATCCGTCCCTTTTCTCTCTCTCTCTGTCTTCTAATTTGCTCAGAAGATAGAGAGAGAGAAAGCAAAGACTAAGTGAGTAAACCTTTTTCTCTGCATGAAGTTTATTAAATTCATATTTACAGAGACTAACCTATTTTCTTTTACCTTTTTTCCAGCTCATTATGCTGACCCAATGATCATAACAATCTAAACACTGGTCACCTTTATATCTTGCTTGTCATTCTTTTATATTTTTAATTTTTATATCGATTTGAAACCAAAAGGAACAAAAAGGAATCCTGATGATGAGACTTGCCAACACAATTAGAGTCAAGCTCACATGTGCTCTGCCATCGTGCATCCACAATGAGTGTCGGGTCCGGCCTACCCTTAATGTCACTGAGGGATTCCGTTCTATCTTGCTTTCTTTCTGTACATTCACTTCTGTATTTTGCTGTTGTGTGGATCATATGTCTTGTTTTCGCTGTTTTAGATTGGAGATCAAGCTAGTAGTTGGAAACAGTTGAAAAACTGGATGCGCTTGCTCAAAAAATCCTATCAAAACTACCTCTCAATATTTGAAACATAATTTGAGCTCAACAATTGTCGGGCAGGTATATTCAAGGTTACGCTTTCATTTAGGCTCACCTATCATCTGCCCGTCTTCCACGACTCAATACCTATAACACCATGGCCCCTTCGATTCTTGTTCAATCGGCTATCTTTTCCACAGGTCTAATCCTAGGTGTAGGAACGACCGCCTATCTGACTGGCCCCCCTAAACCCAAGCCTGGGTCGGTCGCCATTGCCGTTCCGAGTCCTGGGCAGGTCACCGTGTTGCCTGCTCCTGGTTCTGCTCCTTATTCTTCTGCTTCTATTCCAGGACAGACAAGAAGTGAGACTAGAGCGATCTTGGACATCGGATCAAATTCAGGATTCAGAACGCCGGTCGATGGAGAGATCTGGAAATTTGGAGTACCCAGTCAGTTCTATCCAGATCAATGATCAATAGAAAGAAGATGATGCACCCTAATCGATTTTCTTGCAAACTTCTCGAATTCAATAAGCTTCTACTTCGGATGTTCTGAAGAGGAGAGCGTATGTACATTTTAAATGAACATCTTTCGCACACTCACCGAACAACAGCTGACCACCTATTGATATATACGTCTTTATAGGTATATTACCGCTTACGATCGACGCCTACAGCATCGTTAGTTCCCAATTGTTCACTGTCTCGTGTCTCTTTTGTCTCTTCTACTGATCATCGAGGAAGATACAAGAGCTTATTGAATCCATACCTCGACTCTTTCCGTTTCCTTAGCCGCATGGGTAAGATTTTCCATTGCTTACCTTCCTCGTCTGCGTTTTTAGACTGACATGATACCTCTTCATTGTACGCACCATACCTCTCACAGACGGCTGAACATCTCACGATCGCCAACCTAGCCAAAGCCCCAGTTCAACCCGGTCAGACTGCTGCGATCTCGAGGGATAAGTCCAAGTTCGAAGAAGATGAGGATATTCCGGGTCTCTTCAGGGCGAAGCTTAAGGACTACTTCAGGAGTGGTTACGATAGAGGACACATGGTCCCTGCGGCAGACGCCAAGATCAGTCAGGTTTGACCATATTACCATTTGTGTTGTGAAGTGTGATCGCGCGGCGAAGGATATACTGACGTTTTATGCAACGTAACTTCTAGGAAGCGATGAACGAAACATTCTTGCTTTCTAACATCGCGCCGCAAGTAGGAGATGGCTTCAACCGACACTGTTCGTCTGCCCGTTTCCTTGTTCAATCTTTTCTTCTTCAAAGACTAATGGATTTTTGCCTATAATATCGAACATGCAGACTGGGCTTACCTAGAGGAATGGTGTCGAAAGTTGACGAACGAGTTTTCAGACGTCTATGTCTTTACCATCCCTCTATACTTGCCGACAAAATCACTAGCGGATGGAAAATGGCGTGTGACGCACGAGGTGATCGGAAACCCACCATCAATTTCTGTGCCTACTCATTTCTCAAAGGTCATTTTGACGTCTCGCGTGCCCCGAGGCGAAGATCCAAAGAAGTCTATCAATAGAGAAGTAAGCATGGCTGGATTCGTACTACCTAACGCTATCATACCGTACGTCCTTCTTTCTTCCTTTTACTTCTCAGATCTATTTCTTGAATCGCTCTCTTCATATCGATCTACTGACATCGTTCCGACGATTTCTATTCTGGCAATAAAACTAAAAGGGATGAGGTTCCTCTTGAATCTTTCCAAGTTCCCGGTACGCCTTTCTCTCGTTTTTTTGCACTTTCTTTTCTTCCCTCCTCAGTTGGCTGATCTCAAATCTTCCTTGTGCATCTTTCAAGTGGAACAAATCGAGCGAGCTTCCGGTTTAAGCTTGTTCTCTTCCGACATCCAACGACTCGCTCTCCCGCTCTGCAGAGAAACAAAGTGTCAGCTCGTCGTCCGTCGGTTTGATGATACCCGAAAGAAACTTGAGGCTTCGGGTGGTGGAAAAGGAAAGCAGGCTGGGCTCATCGGTGGTGGCAGGATGTAAAAAGGTCAAAGAGGAAACGGATAAAAAACTCTGGGTTTCTGTTTTTTTCTTCTTCATTCATTGGATATCGATGTGATACCAAGGTTCCACAGATTATGTGCGTAGGATAAGTGAAAGCATCAAGAGGAAGAGAACCGAAAGGTATATTTCATGCATTGTTTTCTTTTCTAAAGTCAAACCCCCATCAAGTCTTTCTCTGATTTGGAACAGAATCCATCAAAGGTGGAAGGGAGAATGCTCCCAAATATCAGGTGGAGCACCCTTCCTTTTTCCTAATCCAGTCTATAGAATCTCACTTTCCGAGCTTCTGTCGAGCCGTTCGGGTAGCCTAAGAAACAGAGTAAAGGATTGAGAGGAAAGAACAGTGGATCAGTATCGCCGATGGACAAGGATCGCTTGAAAAGATAAGGTGAATTGATAGAAAGAACAAGATTCATACCTTTCGTCGCTTGTTGTATCTGGTAGGACAACAGATTACGTACAAGCGAAGAGAAGAGAAATACGATCAGTAAATCAGAGTAAAACAGCCTAGTGAGGAGGAGGAGAAAACAGTCAGAGAATGAACTGACTTGTGCTTGCTCATCATCTTCTTTCTCTTTCGCTTTACACTATCCATCAAGATTCCGCCCACAGCGGTGGTTGTGTCGAGGTTGTTTCCTCTGCTGTTGCCAACTCTGACGGCCCTTCGGACGAGTTTCTTTTCCGCCAACCGTTTCATGCACGTCGCCCTAAAGGAAGTACACCTCTCCCACTCAAACAACTTTGCCCGTCGTTCGGAAGCGTCCAACGTGTCATCGCCTTCTCTCGCAGCGGTCTCATACTCTGCTGGAAGTCGCTTGCCATACATCTTGAGATGGCTTACCAGCGGGCTATCTGCCTGAGTGGGCAGAGTAGTCGAGGCAAATGGGGATCTGACAAACGATTGAGTTCGAGCGGTCTCAAGGAGAGTGCTAAAGGGGATGCAATCCGGGTGGAGGATGGGATCCAGTGGGTTTCGAAGATAATGAGGAGGAGCACAAGAAGCTGAAGGCGATGGAACAGATGGACAGGTAATGGACCGAAGAGGAATAGGAAGTATGTCCGGTAGAGTAGGATACGAGTGAACCGGGCTCGTCAAGGACGACCGACGACCGATCTGAGTGGCCGGGGTGATTGAAAAGTGTCTGACCAAAGGTCTAGACACTCTAGGAAGGATTGAAGGCCGGAACATTACGTGACGCCTGTCCTGTTTGAACTAGTATATGTGTATGTGTATATGTGTATATATATATATATATACGTTCAGACGAGTAGGATGTATTTAACGACCTGATAAACAGACGATGTTTGATGGTTAGATTGAAGGTGGATGTAATGAAGAGAGAAGAGAGAGAAGGAGCCTTTTTTTCTTTTTCCTTCCGTTTCTTTCCTTCCCGAATAGCGAACTTCCAATTACAGAAATCTCCTAGGGTCTTTGTAGTTCAGACTACATTATTAGAGACTCAGCACATCCTGCCTACTTTCGGTTCATCATATCTCGAGAACACAGCATACTAGACTGATGATCCTTGTAGTAATATGGTCTGTGTATCTATATCATTAATCCTTCAAGGAAGAATAAAATCAGAGGCAACCCACAAGAACGTAGGAACAGGTCTTGCGCTCTAAGTGGCACAGAACGCTCTGTAACCATCCACCGTAACCATGGACAGACCAGACCTCCACGCCGCCTTCTCTATCAATCTCATCCACATCACATCCCATCCGTCCTCTACCTTTCTGCTCGCATCCATCTCTTTCTCATCACCTCACCGCTCTCTTCCACATTTTCGTACAACCGACATGAACAAACTTCTCTCCCAGTTCTCACCTCGTCCAGAACAAGACCAAACAGAAAACTTGTTTGGAAATATCGAGACTGACAAGGGTGTTCGATTCGGAGTTCCTGCCGTTCCTGATGTAAGTCATAATGCTCTGATACATTTATCTTTCTGGCTTTGTTCGTGTTGCTGTCTTTGGGCGTTTGCTCTAAAGTCAACTGTAGATAGAGATCTGTCTTCTTCTGGTTGATATCGCAACTGGCGTAGTGGAGAAGAGAGAGAATATTGTCATCAGACGCAACAGTTAGAACAGAGATGAACGAACTGGACTTGACAGAAGCTTAGATGAACCGTTTGGCTTGCAGCTGTTCTCCTTGCTCTTCTGCCTTTCTTTCTTTTTATGAAACGTCCTGACCTCTTGCTCTACTCATTTTGATATAGCCTTCGGCCTTCCTTCGACTTCATACAGATGATCATTCTGATCCGTCATGCAAAATCAAGCTCAATCACGGAACCACCACGCTCGCTTTCCGGTACAAAGGAGGTATCATCGTTGCAGTCGATAGTCGAGCGACCGCAGGAAGTTATATCGGTACGGGGTTCCTTCTCTTGAACTTCCTTATCTGTTATATCTCCTAGATCTTCTAGCGCTAACGAAGTCATGGTTCTCTTGATATGCTTCGTTCAGCGTCGGGAACGGTCAAGAAGGTGATCGAGATCAACAAGTATCTTTTGGGAACCATGGCCGGAGGAGCTGGTACGTTCTTTTTCATTCTGCCTCTTCTCATTCTCTCTGTACATTTCTCTGAAGAGTTTCGTCTTTTCCAATCGTCTTTGTTTCCCTTCGTTGTGTCTATCCAGCCGATTGTCAATACTGGGAAACTTACCTTGGAATGCAATGCAGACTGCATGAGCTTCGAGAAAAGGAGAGGATCTCAGTCGCTGCTGCTAGCAAATATCTCTCTAACTTGGTATATTCGTACAAAGGCATGGGACTCAGCATGGGAACAATGATCTGCGGGTGGGACAAGACGGTACGTTTGTACCTCAACTCGCCATTTCGGGTTTCGAATACTTATTTGTTCTCGTGTTTGATCCTTCTTGGGTCCAACTCAATATAGGGACCGGCATTGTATTACGTGGATTCGGACGGTTCAAGATTAAAAGGCGACGTGTTTTCAGTCGGATCTGGATCGACCTTTGCCTATGGAGTTTTAGATCAGGTGCGCACTCTTTTCTGGCTTTGTATTTGCTTTGATTGTTTTTGTGCAAACTGAGGCTTGTCTTCCCTGATACTGACATACTTAATCATTCAACTGTCCTTCCCTCGCTCTGTTTGGATCGGGTTGATAGGGATACAACTGGGATTTGTCAGATGAGGATGCTAAGGAATTGGGACGAAGGTCGATTTGCGCTGCTGGTCATGTAAGTTCTCATACTTCATGTTCTTTCCTATGTCTCCCATCCTTGGCCTCTAATGCTTGGTCTCCATCTTTCGACTATCATGCACCTAGCGAGACGCATACTCTGGAAACACAATCAACCTTTATCACGTTAAGGAGACCGGCTGGGAGTTCATCGACAACTACGATCTCTCGGCGCTCTGGTATAGTTACCAGGATGTGAAGGAAGTCAAGTGGGCACTTGCAAGAGAACGAGCTGAACAGGCTACAAGAGAAGCTGCTCCCGCCTCGTCACTAGCCACAGGGGAAGCACCGATGGAGACCTAGAGATTGGGTTGTATAATTGGATGAGATGGAACGATATCAACTTCTTCTTTTGCAACGTGTTTTTATGAGAGAGCTCCTCTATATGACTATCACCTGTCGGCGACTGATTTATCTAATTTAAGGACCAGTCTATTCTATAGAAATCCTCTCAAACCCACAATCCTTACCCTTCGTTCTCAGCGCCTCCTGCTGTCTGATTCTATCTTCTGGCGATCTCGAATTTACAAAGGCCCAGGCTAAATCTGAAGCGTTTTTTTAGCAGCAGCTACGGCTTCTGCTTTACCCGTGTTCTACGAAATGGCAAACACCGGGGGGGGAACAGAATAGGAAATGCCCAGGAGTAAGTTCTATTCTTGATAGGAGATACAGAAGAAGCTGCGAGAAAAAAAAGGACAGACCTTGTTGAGATCATCAGAGATCTTGACACAGTCTAGTCCATTGACGATCGACAGCTTGATCACCTGATCGCCTCCCATCAATCGATAAGACACCCAAAGACAGTGATATCTTCAGAATGTAATTTTCCAAACCAAAAGACCGAAGAAGAAAGAGAGAAGAGTCGGAAAATAAAAAATCAGAATTGAGGACCCACGATGTTGAGCGCTTTGGAACCTGCTTTTGGATCACTCGCACAGTGGAAATCATTTGTGAGGAACGTTCCTATTCCGAATGTTGCCCCTATCTGAACCTCTTTGCAAGCCTTCAAAACGATCGTCAAGCCTGAAATCAATCTTTCTGATCTCTCGATCCCGAGAGAGAAGTAGAAAAGGCTGAAATTCAAGAGGAATGAACGAAACAAAGTGGCGAGGAAAAAAAAACCAATAACGGACCTTCTGAATGTTGATACACGTCTCAACATCCAACCCATCTGAAAACACTATAACTTTGTCCTTCATGTCAACTCCCAAACTATCATATGTCTCTTTTGCCAGATGTGCATACTCAACCGGGTCTCCTGAATCTTGCCGGAGCCCACGCCACGCTCGAGCTCGATCGGCAGTGAAAGCCGAAAAGAATACGGGAGTAGAGAACGTGTCGGTGAGAGCGATGTGCAAAGGTGACGTGGGAGAAGGTGGATAGACTTTGTATGGGAACAAGAAACGATAGGACCGATCAGGACGCTATATGCTAGACAGAGCGCACATACGTTTCTTGACAAGGTTAGCTTACCAGACTCCCACAGATCTAACGCGATAGAATTGGCGTTCGTGTATCCTTTAAGCGCAGCAATACCCATCGTCCATTCGTGCGCTATCGTACCTACTGGATTCAAATCATATTTGTGCGCAAAGTGAACCTGTCCGTGTAAACCCAATAAAAAGTGAGATGTTAGAATCCTGTTCCGTCTGAAATAGAACAAAAAGTCTGACAACACCCACGTTGGATGTTCCGGCAAGCCTTCCAGCTCCTGAGTATCCGTCAGACCGAACGTTTGATTGTCCCTCCAAGAGGCCTTGAATCACGAGGTCATGAACTTCATAAGATCGGCGTCGACGGGTTCCGAACTCCGAGAACACGATATCATTGGCCAGAAGGTTGATTGCTTTGCTCTTGGCATTATCTATGGGATATAGTGGTCGATCATCAAAGTTCGATTGAAAAGGGAAACATGAGTAATTTCATACATGAAAGAGGCAATCACAGACAGTATGATTTTTACCTTTTGCAGAATCAATAGACCAATCCTTGTCGGAGTACAAAAAGAACGTTTCCGAAAGAAGAGCCATCAAAGGAACCTATCGAATGATGAGTAGGATGCAGAGATAAGAGAAAACTTCCTGAGCAGACTCAAAGACTCATAGTTAGCTAAGAGTAGAAGAACGGACCTCATACAATATGACCTCTTTCCATAAACCTTTGACTGTGATCTCAACGTCTCCGATATCTACTTCATCTGCAGACACCGGAACAAACCGAGCAATCACCTGATCCTCAGGGGAGAGTCTCAGCTTTTCTAGAAAGTCGAGGTAGGTCGCTTGAAAGTATGGACATCTAGTTTCGAGCCACGTTCGCTCATCCTTAGATAGCTTGACGTTGGAGAGCTCTGAGATTTGATAGGCGAAGGATCATGACGAATTAGCGCGACAGGTGGAAAAGATCGAATCGGAACGCAGTCTACGCATACCTTGGACTTGAGCAAGAAACCAATCGAAGGATTGTCGCGAGAACTTCATGTCTGGCCGTCGATTGTAGAATTTGTATTCGACTGTCTCATTCGGAAAACAGTGAACGACTGCTTGCTGCATCGTCAGCTTTATGGATTATATCGATGTTTGATCGTGTGCGAGGATTAATCATCAGCTGGCTTTATAAGTCTTTTCAGATATTAGAACGCGCACACTCGATTAAGTATACACACCTTGTAAAGATCTGTATCCAGGATGGATGATGCTGCTGCTGCTTTCGTCATGTCGATGATATGATTGATGGTTCGGATGTTTGTGGTCATAGAAAAATGCTTTTAGAGATTAACCGATAAGACATCAAAGCTGATGTGAGACTTGAGTAATATATAACCCTAACACCTCATTCAGCTTTTCATATGAAGTACATTCTTCATGCAAGGTCAGTCGTTTTCAGCCTCACATACAGTCATACATCCTCACTCATCCTCACCTGTATCAACATACATACCGCCATTGACACAGATATTTAGAAGATGGACACTCAACTCACTCCTCCACTTATCCTTACCACACTCTCGACAATCCCCATTCCAGCCGAGGACACTCACGCTCATTTGGCTGCCTTCCTCGCCGGATTCCAAGCTCGATCGAGAGAGAACGGCGGAAAAGGAGAGATGGAGAGCTCCTTGTTGGGCAGACTAGTAGAGAGCTTGCAAAACGAAAAGTAATGGAATGGAAAAATGTAGAGAGAACAAAAGTAAGAGCATAGTCATAATCTGTTTCGCTTTCGAACAGATTTGCTTTAATCATTAGTCCTTCAAGACTGACGATTTGTTTCTCAATGCTAACCGACCATCAAACAGACCGTTACCCCTCTATGTAATATATATATATGTCGTCAATGCTGATCTAGAGAGACACAGACAAATGAAAAGAGAGAGATGTATATGGAGGACAAAGATAGCACTCCCGACAGAGTCAGATTGTTTGCCTTCAGGTCTCGCTTCCAAGAAAAACGTAAACACGTTTTGCATATTAAGAATATTAACTAACAAAGTAAGAGCGAGCGGAGAACGACAGAGAACGACACATCATTCTCCCATCATCATCCATCCAAGTCAACGTGTAGTCTATCTTGTGGGTTGATCTGTCGAACAAACATACACTTTGGGTCCATAATACGAACAAGAGATCATTATGGCCAACATCACTCAAAAAGGATATAAGAATATCCACGGAGTCAATCCTCAAGTAAGCCTTTTCTGTCCTCGTCCTTATCCTCGTTCTCAAGTAGATGTGTTGGTGAGACTGATTCAAGTCGCATTTTGTGTATTGATATCTCTGAGTAGAGTCTTGTCGAGAAAGTCATTAGAGCAAGGATCTATGATTCTATATATTGGAAGGAGCATTGCTTCGCCTTGACTGGTTCGTCGCGTTATTCATCCTTTTGTTCCATCCCTCAACCCAAGCTAAACTTACATTTCTCTACTTCCCTACCATCAATCGGCTATTAGCGGAGACCTTGATCGATAAAGCAATTGCTCTACAAAACATCGGTGGAACCTACGGCAACCAGAAGCCAACGGAATTTCTCTGTCTTGTTCTCAAGTTGCTACAACTCCAACCAGATAAAGAGATTCTGATAGAATATCTGTTAGCCGAAGAATTCAAGTTAGCACACTTCTAGTTACTTACCTCTCGAGGAACGTTAGACTGATTGAATGCGCGTCATAATTCCTTATACGAACAATCATCTAGGTATCTTCGTGCGGTAGCGGTATTTTACGTGAGATTGACATTTCAATCTGTTGAAGTATACGAGATCCTGGAGCCACTTCTCAAGGACTATCGAAAGCTTCGTTACAGAGATGAAAGTCAGTTTTCTTACTTTCTGATACTTTATTTCATGCTACCTCACTCTTCATAGATATCTATCTGACCCAATACCTTCCCTTTCTCTTTCAAAACGGAACCTTAGGTAGTTATTCCATCGTACCGTTCGACGAATTTGTCGATCAACTCTTAACAGAGGATAGAGTTTGCGACATCATCCTTCCTCGTCTAACCAAACGATCTGTTCTCGAAGAGACCGAGGGATTGCTTCCTCGAAAATCAGCCTTAGGAGATAAGCTGTTTGGCGATGACGAAGAGGAGGACGAGGAAAGAGATAGAACAGGAAAGAGTGATGCAAGTGATGATGACAATGAAGACAGAGGTAGATTTGTCAGTAGGAGTCCGAGTAGAAGTGCTGGATCGAGTGGGAGTAGGAGTAGGAGCAGGAGCAGAAGTAGAAGTAGAAGTAGAAGTGGCAGTGTGGGTAGTGACGGAGGTGAAAGTTGGAGGAGTCGAAGTAGAAGTATCTCGCCTGTATGTTCTTTCCTTTTCGCTTTATCACTAATTTCTCAAATAATACATACTCACACAGACGACATGGATCTCAAATACTTCAAGGACCGACTGGAGAGGATGATGAGAGAGGCTGTAGGCGAAGATCGATATATTCGTGCTGCTGAACTGTCGGCAGACAGTCAGGTAGAGGAAGAAGTCAACGAATCTAAACTCGATGGTGATGTCTGAATTTGCGTCTTTCGCTTCCTATCTAGCATCTCAGTGAACGAGCGCAACCACATACAATACTAATCCAGAACCAAGACAACACTGAAAATAGCTAGAAATGAAGAGTCAAGGATTAGATGTGTCGCCATAGAGTTTGTCCGTTCACCCTCCTTCAAAGCCGCTTTCTCCATCACCATATGTTTCATCACTGTATCTTCACCTCTACACGCTGTTTCTGTGGTAATTAACATCAGACAGATGCACCGTCGTTGTGTTCAGTCGGAAAGCAGATATCATCAGATAATGTTGACTGAACAAGTGAAGACTTCAAAGCGTGCGCTACACATCGTCGCACAGAAAGCAGCTGGGAACTGGCGCATGACAGAGTTGGACAAATATTCTATCTGTTCTAACTTTGAGCGAATTTTACTCTAGAGTTTTTGGCATCATTACTAAGAGCAACATTAGGGATATCTTGAAGAACAGAGTGGCTCGTTCTTTCAAGTCCAAAGAGATCTCCTGATCTTGCGAGAGTCTGTCCCGATAAGTTTTATTTCTCTCCGGCCTACTCAAGACATGTATTTGGGTTTCATCCGTAGAATGCCAAGACCAAAGCAATCAGCTTCCACACACCTCGAAAACGCACATAAGGCCACGTGGTGGAAAGACGCAAAATGACTGAAAGAAACATCCTAAGCAACTTACTCTTAACCATCTGCCTACAAGCGATTATCTCGATGTGAGTCCTGTTCAATCCTGGTTGTGATGTACTTCAACGTGATTTTTGATGGCTCGATGCGCTGATTGAAAGCACACATCTCTGACAGTAACCAGATTTTGGATATCTATAATCTGGTATAAACATAAATTGACCTATGTCTATCATGCAGACGTTTCGAGCCTTCTTCAACAGCAAGCCTCACCGGACAGCTGAAGAGAAGCGGAGGGACGAAGCACTTAAACAGAGCCGGAAGAGGATGGCCCAATTCAGGAGAGAACAGCGGAACGCGAAAGATATAGAGAAAGAGAGAAGGGCTACATATTATTACCAGCCGGGGTTCTGAAAACAATTCCTTCTCATCGTCCTAGGTACATATATAAAAGACACTCGATAAACCACATTGTAAAAAGCAAACATCAAGGAGTTTCATGAAAGGAAGGACAATTTTCAGGAGAGTACGAAGATTATCTTGAGAACACTGGATGCAATACGAAAAGATCAATGAATTACAAAAAAACTAGTTAGATACTCAAACAGTCACAATTAATGCGAAAAAAGATGTGGTTTGTTTGGATTCTTTCATCTCTCTTTCTCCAACTTTCCCTCTTCTCTGCTTTTACTCTCCTTCCATCCTTCCTACCTTCTTCTTGTTCCCATCTCTTTCATCTTTCTTTCTTTTTGATCTTGACAACTTCTGTCTCTGCATACATCTTTGATACCTCCTTTTGAGATCTCTCTGCCTGATCCGTTTCGTTCTGTTTCCTGTCTCGCCCTCTGGACGATCTGTGGTAAGTCAGGGCCCTCGTTCATTCATCAGACATATCCTTCTAACGACAGCTATTCGGTCATGTATCACAGATCAATCCCCCTTAACAACACAGGGGGACATCAACCATGGCTCCTTCTTTGTCTACTCGGCCATCCAGAGAACAGAACATAAACCATCGGATTTCCTTCGGACATAGCGACACATCTTTCGCTTCCGATATGGAAGATGCAGATACCGGTCCGATATTTTCCCCGTTACTCGATCAGGCTCCCTTGTCAGGTTTGATCGAATACAACCAGACCTCGAGAGTCGACCGTAATGCAGGGTTGAGCAACAGTGTTAGTAAGAGGAAGCCAGCTCCTGCTGCTCTGGAGCTCACAAGTCCTGATACGCGGACCCGGGATATGCTTCCAACAAGGGCCGAGGATCAAGTATGTCTACCTATTTAATCACTTGGCTAGTGAGGAACGTATATTGATAACTCCTCATCCTGTTCTTTCTCGTAGCTCAATGAGTCCTCACGAGGAGCGGAATCAGCATTCAAGCTTTCTTCCTCGCTGCCTTCGCTTATCTCGGCGTCTACAGCGACCGGTTCGACAGCTCCTGTTTCGACAGCGAGATTGCCTGAAGGTCTTCCTCGCTCTTCGAGTCACCAATTCGGTTCTTCACTTCAAACTCCTCTGCCCGGTGCTTTAGGAATCCCCTCAGAACGCTCTCCCGCTATGCGAGGAGAAAGATCGCGAATGTTAGTCCATCACTAGTCAGTTGAACTCAAGGGAAACACGTTCCCGGACCTTTCGGTTGACATACATATGCATATATCTAATGTATCACAGGTTAACTCCTCCGAGTGCTTTTCCAATGACTCCTGATCCTCCCAGTCCGTCTACAATCGACCGTCGGGGCCTCGTCGGCGTTGGAGAGCTGACGACTCCCCGATGGACCAGCAAGATCGGATCTGCTTCTAATTGGTCGCCGAATCCTAGACATCGGAGAACCTCGTCTAAAATAGAAGAAGTTCAGGGTTGGGAACGCAATACAGATCAAGAAACGAAGCAAACATATGCAGATTTCGACAGCAAATTGCCGAAAGGGCAGACGCTCGGATTAGAATATCGAGAAGCGCGGGCTGACAGAAAAACCAGACTGTTGGAGGACGATCAGGGCCAGCGTCCAACGCCTATCTTTGAGACAAAACCCAGCCAACCCGTCCCTGACCCTGCTTATTACATGCCTGAGCATCCACCCAGAACCCCGCCGTTGTCTTCGCCTAAGGTCACCCTGTCTATCTCCTCTCCTTCCCATCCTCGGGTCCTTCACAACAAACAAGGTAATTCTCCAACTATTCCCCAAGGCTCCTTTACTCCGAAAAGATCCACAACAGGTGGCCACAAACGCGAACTTTCCGATCAATTTGCAGAAGACAGGTGGGGACTGGAAGGAGATTCTCACATGGAGGCGTTGGCAGGAAAGGAAAACCAGAGTGTCCTCGATCCCGCATTGTTGGTCGGCCTGTCGACCGAGCATAGCGCTGAGTCGCTTTCGCCGTCGCCGCTGTCCTCCGCACAACCTTCTCCAGGTGGAAACTCGATACTCAAGAGGGAATTAAGAAGAACGTCAGAAAGCTACCAGCCTCATCCTCCATCCCAACTCTTCGGCAACATAGATGGCAAGAGATTCAGAGAACGAGAGCGGTCTGGCACTGGCTCATCTAGTTCTGGTCGACCAATCAGTAACCCTTCTTCGCCAGCTCATGAAATTGTCCGACAATTTTCTCATTCGAATGACTTCTCTCATCTCCCTCCATCCCCATCTACATCGTCCATCAAGAAGCTTTTACGGCAAGGGTCAAACTCCAATATACGTAACGATCTGTCGGATCAACCTCCGCTACCTCCTCTACCAAGTTCTCTCCCTTCTTTCAAGACACAAGATCATATCCAAACGGATTCCAACCTTAGTTCACCAGGTTATCCTCAACAAAGCTCATCCAGAGTCGTCGATCCAGAGACTTTGGAAGCACTTCGGAAATTAGATGGAATCGGCCGGTCTCCCTCTGTTGGAAAGAAGCACTCTACTCGACTAGTTAAACCCAAGTCATCTGATGGAATCGTGTCCAAGGTCGACTCGATCCATCGTTCAAAAACCCCTCCTCCGCCCTCCTCGGATGATAAAAAGAGCAACCAAAGTCGATCTGGTCGAATCCGAGCGTCCATGCCTGCCATGCTAATAAGTCAGGCCTCATCATCCAAGCAAGAGTGTACGGAAGCTTCTTCTCCTAGATCGACAGCTTTTGGTCTGGCTAGAGCTAGCATCGGGGCTTCCTCGAGTACTTCTTCCAAACACGGATCTCCTTCCTCCATGAGTGCCGGATACTCTACGGCTGCTTCCTCCAATATGACCAATTCTGCGCGCAGTATGACCAGAACCAGTACAGGAAGTGATGCTGCGTCATCTCAAAGCGACGGAGAGGGAACTAGAAGAGGATCTTTTTCAGGTACGGTCGGGGGCAAGGAGATCCCGCCTGTGCCACCTTTGCCCAAGCAGTTCAGTGTCCCGTCGTCGGCTCAATCGAATCAAAAAATACCTTCATTGGAGTCTGATCAAATCCCGAGATATGATCAAGGCGACCATGTATCTTCTGGACCGTTTCCAACCTCGGTGTCCGCCCCCAATTCAGCATTTCGTTCAGGCTCAAAGGGGAATGATGTGCTAACCAATCGATCCCTGCCTCGTCCACCGATTGACCGCCAAACTCGATCCGAATTTCCGACGATCTCTCAAACTAGTGGTTTCTCCCCTGCTAGTTCAAGAGTGCCAAGTAAGAAATGGAGCTTTTCTAACGCACTGCATCTTGGTCGATCAAGCTCGCACAAGAATTCGATTTCATCATTCGCTAATGAGGATCAGCAATACTCCATGTCGCCGTCGCTTCCACCAGGCTCATTCTCTCAGTCGTCTACCGATCACTCCAGTCCGGGCATGCCTCGGTCGGGCTTGAAGCATTCCAACTCGATCGACTCGTTTGCAGTATCTGATCGGACTCCTCTAGATAAGGGCTCAAACCTGTCAGCTGCCGCAAGACACGCCTCGACGATGTCTTCATCTTCTAAATTGTCTGCTCTGGGTCCGCCGGGCGACTCCAAACGTCACTCACCGAGCATCAACGGAAGCAACAAACGACTGACTCCTTCATCCATTCCTTTCTTCAGAAGGTCTTCATCCTCTTCAGTGAAGGCACTTGCTGCTAAAGGAGGCACGCTCAAGGTGCCCGTAGAGTCTACACACTTATCTTCGACTCCTCGTGCGTCAATTTCAAGTTCTAACCGCACACAGCCTTCGGCTTCGACCAACGAGTCGGCGCCTTCATCGTCGCCATCTTCGACCGCGTCAAGTGTCAGGAAATCGATGTTGGGCGGGATGGGGCTTTCGAACATGCTCAAAAGTAGTTCATCGAGGAGAAATCTTGCTACTGCCGCATTGAAGGAGGCATCTGATGGGCAAGCCGTAGTTGGAGATCCAATAGAGCGGAGTGAACCGGGGCCGTATGCAGAGAAAGGAGGAAAAGAACAATCAGAGTCGGTGGAGAAAGAACGGCCTTCCCCTGGTCGATTGAGTAGTATAGGCCTGTTGGGTAGGAAGCGTGGAAAGGTGAGAGGTTTCTCTCAGTATAGCAGACTTCAGAATTCACTAACTTGGGCGTTTCTTAATGGTAAATAGACTATCTCGAGCCATGACAGAGAGAAGAATAATTCTATTTCTGCCCCTCCTCCGCTAATGGACAGTACGTCTCACCCAATGATCGATCGTCAGTCCAGCTCGGGTGCTAGACATAAGATCTCTCCAAGCCTTTCTGCGTCTTCCATACCTGCCAACGGAGGACTATCTTCCACCCGTCGGCAACCGTCTGTTTCATCTCATGCTAGCGCGGTTAACCGAGTAAGCCGAGCGAATCTTCCAAGTATTGCTGGGTCACCCTCAGTTGTACCGATGAATGGAATCTCATCCGTCGCAGCCTCGGGGACAATTCCATCGAGTGCATCCTTTACTCGGATGGTTGATGCTACACCCACCAAGATCCCTCGGATTTCAAGCCGACAAAGCCGTCAGACGATCACGCCGGTAACAGTAACTTCTTCAGGTCCTAGTGCGTTTGGTGGCTCTAAGAAGGCTGGAGATTTGAACACGACGTCTTCGGATTTGAGTTATACACGCAGTGACTCAAACTTGTCTGATTCTGAAGTTGGAATATCCTCAAGTGAAGAGTCAAGAACAGTCAGTTCGGATCCGAACGCCGTGTCTATTGACATCAGATCTGGCGATAGCCAAATAGAACCCACAATTAAACATTCGAATGGAGTCACCGCATCTGCATCCATGAGCTCATTCCCGGTTCGAGTACCTAGGCAACTTCCTATACCTCCAACCTCGGGAGCCTCTTCGAAAGTAAACACCCCGTCGGCGGCGACGGTGAATCTTCGAAAAGTCTCAAAAGATACATCTTCCTTGGCTGTTAAGAAATCCCTGCATGCACCTTCGGCTAGTACTACAGACTTGGCAGGCTACGGGAACACATCTGCTTCCACTCGAGTAATCAACTCTAAACTACCCTCACTTTCCTTGAGACTCCCGAGCTCGTCCTCGTCCACCTCACTCTCAGCTCCTGGTCTTTCGTCTCGATCATCCTCAGTCTCTCCATCTCTCATAGAGGATGATGAAGCAATGGGCGATGAAGAGATGAGGCAATTCTTGAAGAGGCAAAAGGCAAAGAAACAATCGACAGGGGCGACAAGCTCAGAGATCGAGGCACTGATGAACTTTCCCGAACCAACTGAGGCTAGCCCGGCTTCTACACCTCTTGGTATGTCATCCTGATTCTGGATCTCACAATCTCGGTCTCGAGAATGAAATTGATCCATTTTTATAATCGCAACTTGGCTAACTTTCTTATCTTAAATCTGACAAACAGCAACGATCAAGTTGTATTTCAACGATCTTTCGGATTTCGAGCGTCGGGAGATCACCGAATACAGCTCAATCTACTACATCGGTCTTCATAGTAAGAAACGGCAGGCTACTTTGTCAGACAACAATCAAAACCACGGCTATGATGACGAGCGAGGAGACTATCTCATGGTGCCTGGCGATCATCTAGCTTATCGATATGAGATTATGTGCCTCCTCGGCAAAGGTTCATTTGGACAGGTATGGCAGTGCAGAGATCATCAGACTGGGGAGTGTGTGGCCGTCAAGATTATCCGGAACAAAAAGAGATTCCATCATCAAGCACTAGTTGAAGTCAAGATTTTGGAGAATTTGCGAAAATGGGTATGTATTTCCCCTTTGAATTTGCTGATCGTACTTGATCTCTGCCTCAGAAGGTAGATTTTGGAGCGTGGGTTATCTGAACTAATTCCCTTCGCTCACCATCGTTTTCTTGTTCCATAGGATCCTGACGAGAAGCACTATGTTATCAAAATGACCGAGCACTTCTACTTCCGAAACCACCTCTGTATTGCCACCGAGCTTCTCAGCATCAATCTTTATGAGCTTATCAAAGCCAACAGTTTCGCTGGCTTCACAACATCGTTGATTCGTCGGTTTACAACTCAGCTTCTTAGTTCACTCATCTTGATGAGACAGCATCGGATCGTGCACTGCGATCTCAAGCCTGAGGTTCGTGATCTCACACATATCAGTGTGCAAACAACGAGCTTATCTGTTTCGCATTGGTCTATTTGATAGAACGTTCTCCTTGGTCATCCGGCAAAAAGCATCATCAAGGTGATTGATTTTGGAAGTAGTTGTTTCGAGCATGAGAAAGGTCAGTCTTTCTATTAGGTCTCGTTCTGGTTATTAGGCTGATCGAGTCGAAACTTTTGTATATGCAGTCTATACCTACATCCAGAGTCGTTTCTACCGGTCTCCGGAAGTCATCCTTGGTATGAATTATCATATGGTAAGTTTCAATTCGTGTTCAAAATCTGAGGCATGAAATTGCGCATCTGTATCTTATCGTGTATTATCTCTATTTTAGGCTATCGACATGTGGAGTTTGGGTTGCATTCTTGCCGAATTATATACTGGATTTCCCATTTTCCCTGGTGAGAACGAGCAGGAGCAGCTCTCTTGCATCATGGAAGTTCTTGGTATGCCGGACAAATATATCATCGATAAGAGTTCCAGAAAGAACCTCTTTTTCGGTATGTGTTGATTCAAAATGTGATCTGATTTTGATATCCATAGCTCACTAAACAATTTCCTGAGTAAACACAGATACCCAAGGAGCAGCTCGACCTGTAGTCAATTCTAAGGGAAAACGTCGACGACCAGGAACAAAAACGCTCACTCAAGTATTGAAGTCGGATGACGATCTCTTCGTCGACTTTATCTCTAAATGTCTGACTTGGGATCCTGACCGTCGATTGAAACCTCAGCCGGCGTTGAGGCATCCTTGGATGTCCAAACGAATGGCTGGTCCGCGGCCATTACCTACAGTACAGCCGAGTACCAGTAAAGTATCGAACCCTACACATTTGGGTTCGAGCGTGAAGACCAAGATTTCCGAAACCCCCAAGAAAGTCAGTCGTTTTACTGACAAACACCACATTCACTGAATGTCTTTTACATAGCCTAACCTTCATCATTGATGTGCTTCTGTTTAAAGACCCTGAGTATCAGTGCCCCTACGGCTCTGACTGCTCGAGTGCGCGTTCCTCAAGCTACGACAGCTTACGCACCTTCCCATCTCGGGACACCCGGTTCGAATTCCATGTCGTCGACTGCCTCCCATCGCCGGGTTCTTACAGGACAATCCAGTTCCATAACGTCTAGTGTCAGCTCGCGCGGTCTAAACCTTCACGGGGTAAATCTATATTACTATTCCTCCCATTACATCATCCAAACACGTTACTAAACGCTAACTGGTATAATCTTGACTGTTTTGGGTTTAAATCAGCTTTCAAAGAAGGGATCAACCACTGATCGATAGTTTGAGCTTTTGCCCGTAACATTATGTTTTCGCTTCCCGGCAGACTCTATCTCTTTCTTTATCCTTCCTGAAGACCTCTATTGTTCACATTCCTAAGGGTTATTTATCTTTGATCAAGTAAACCTACACCATTTATATAATCTTGTTCTTCTCTTCATTTTCCAAAACTCATCTTCATTCTCACGCATTCACCTTATCTTTTCTCATTATGGTTACAACTTCGCATCCCATGATACTCATTATGTGCTCTGATCACTCACCTTATACCACCTATGTCATGTTCCATAACTCATTGCAGTCTATTGGTCTACGGATGTATCTTGATTTATCGCTTCTTTCCGGTCGATTTCACGTTTTGATACGAATCCTGATGTTCACCTCTAACGATATATTCCCTTCTTACTCCTCTTCGCACAAACTCTGATTATACCATGTTGATTGAAAAGAGAATGAGAGCAAGCAGCAAGCGAGTATTGCCCGGATCAGCCTTTGCTTCATCTCATGAGAGCTCTCTTAGTTCTTGAAGTGCCTTTTGCAACTCTGCCTCAACATCCCAATTCCAGATCCAACCCATCCTGTGCATCAGATCTTGTTTGATCCTGTCAAGATCTTGACCTTCACCGTTGACTCCATTAAATTCATCTGAAATCCACATTGAGCGCGCGGAAACGAATGGCTTTCAGCATCTGGAGGAAGACAGACAAAAGAAGATACGATCGATGACAAACAGAGTTTTCCAGCTTCGGCCGAGGTGGTTTGAACTTGACCTCCTCTCGTATGCCTCACTTTGGCATACAATTCAAGAGCTTTTTGAACCATTGCTGACCTAGAAGTGAGTGAAGTCGAGCACACCGCTGGGGAGCACAAGATGGCTGTAATGAACAGGGAGTCTTCCTGTTGGATTTTCAATTGAAGACATTCAGCAATGGGTCACCAAAAAGCTCCTTATGGATGTATATATATATAAAACAGGGTTAGACAAACGACAGCTTGACCGGCTCCTGCGCCTTGGTGGGGAGTAGTCGCGTGAGCTGAATCACCTATGAGAGCGAGATGGTGATCGATCGTGTGCTCTAAGACGGGGAGATCGAACTATGTGCAGTAAAAAAGAGGAAGCATGAGTCAAACGAAAGATCAAATTCCTCTGTTATAAGAAGATAAAAAACCCTTACGATCCCCCAGATAGATGGATGATCAATGGCCTCAAAAAGTGAAATCACACGTAAGGGATTAACTTGAAATCGTTGCAGAGGTCAATGAAGAAAACATACCCTGAGAATAGCCAAGTATTTCTCATCGAAAGACCCATAGTCCTTCAACAATTCCTAGATATCAGCCAAGTTGAGGCTGTCAATGTTGGTGATATATTATTTACATGTATCCGACAATAGACCCTTACATGTTTTGGCCTGTCTTCGGACCACGGCCCGGTATGGTCCCCAAGCCTTTGGTTATTGTGATCTTGAACGAAACCCTACGAATACATGGTATGAAATCAATTTCGATAGCTCACGTTCGCTAACACTCGAATATAGAGAAGACTTACGACCAAGTTGATGACCTTCCCATGTTTTATAGGAAAAGTCTTTTTCAACAAACCGCCGATTCGAGGCTGTCAGTTCGATTACTGATTCACGCGTCAAAAGAATGAGATGTCGAACTAGTATGTGTTTATTCTGGCCGAGGAGCAAGAGCTTCGTACTAGTATCTTCACCTATGATATCATGATAGGCTGCCTGATCGATGAGTCCCCGCCAGGCAATCCATCCAGAGTATTTTTCCAACGCTCCATCTAAACCCCGACCTGAAAACTCAAAGAAGTTGACGATATTCAGAACTCGCTTTGCGCAGAAATCGAGGATGTGAATTCACAGCGCGCTTACCCTTGTAAAGACACTTTCTCATCAGACTCTTGATCCCGTCAGAAGCCAACACAACATCCGCCTTGACATCTTCGGGGGTAAATATCTTGCCATCCTGATCAGTTGTTTCTTCAAATCGAAGAAGAACCTTCCCACCGGCGTTCTCTCCTTCCTCTGACAGAATTGGTTTATAGGATGTACAGCGGTGATTGAAATGCTTGATTGGCTCTGGTATCAAGCTAGCCATCCTGTTGAGGAAATCAGCGCTGAAAATTTGGGAAACCCTGCTTCCTTTTAGCTTTCATTTTGGACTCAGTTTGAATAAGAAGAGCGAAATGATGACAACAGAACGCACCGATGAACCGATCCTTTCGCAGAATCCTTTCCTTCTATTCTGCAGATCATCTCCTCTCCGGCCTTGACCATCTGCTTCTCTCCGACATAGACGTCGAACCAAACATCGTCAGATTCATCTCCGTCAGGATCGCCACCAGAAATCGAATCGAGTTCATGCCCGAGTCCAATCATTTGAAGCGCTCTTTGGGCGTTTGGTCCGAAAGAAACCTTTTTGAAGATGAACAACTGCTCTTTAATCTATGCTTACTCAAGTACAATCTCACGTGGCAAAGAAGGGATTGACACATACACCAGCACCAATCTCCCTGAATTCATGCTATATACAAAATGAAAACAATGAATCATTAGCTCTGTCGATGCCATGCACTTCTAAATAATATAACTACATAGAAGTTATTGACGATCCGGCTTACAGCAGCTTCATAGACGTCGACTTCAACGTTGGCCCCTTCTTCCTGATGTTTAAGCACACCGATGGCGGCAGCCAGACCGGCGATTCCTGTTAGGCATTGAAGGTTTCAAGTTGAGTCAAGGTTACCGAGAGACCCACTTAGAAAGAACGAACAGAAGGCGTGGATGACTTCGTTCGAAGGCCGAGGTACCTATCTGAGTTCTGAAACCCACAAGAAGAAAGTGACAAACTTACCACCACCAATGATAGCGATTTTGAGGGGCGCAATCGTCGACTCGTTACTAGCAGTCGTCATTGTGTCAGAGACTTATATCTTTCTGACAAAGGCGTGTGTTAGATAATAAGAGAGAGTTTGGCTCTCTGTGTATATGAGGGGTTTACGAAGTACGAAGATGTCGAATGCATATACCATTGCGATCTGATGAGTTACGATGTGGTCGACGTCATCCTGATTTGTTAACCATGATGTCTATTTATCAAGAAAATCTCCCAAAACATTATATGAAGAGCATATATCGTTTCGAAACGATGTTGAGAGGAGGAATATAATGTGGTGTTGCTTGGATCGACAAGAAAACGCCAGAAACTAGAAGTGTCTGGCACATCGAATAGATATAAAGCAGCCATATGGAAGGATACGGCTGAAGTGGGTACAAGACGATAACGAGTAAATAGGCATATTACTTGAGAGAGGGATTCTAGCTTTAGCATCCTCCTCCGAAACCACCACCACCACCTCCGAAGCCACCACCTCCAAAGCCGCCTCCTCCGAAATCTCCTCCAAATCCTCCCCCGAAACCACCACCTATATTTTAGGCAACGGATGGCGAAAGTGATGACATCAGAAACCTGATCTGAGTCGACGATAATAAAATGACAAGAAACGAACCTAGCATACTGCCCAAGGCTAATCCTCCAAGCATACCACCGGCAAGCGGTACCCCCATTCCCATTCCCGTTCTGCCTCCGTAGCCTCCATATCCACCGTAGCCTCCGTATCCGCCGTAGCCTCCATATCCATAGCCAAGTCCGGAGCCATACAGCGGTCGAGAATAAACACCAATTGGTGGAGCATATATGGTATTTCTAGGTGCGTAGTAGCCTTCTGTGGTCAAGAATTGAACGAAGATGATCTTTCAACATCTCGGACAGGTGAATATAATCTACGAGATTCAGACAGAAAGGGTAGACGGACGAAGCTGTGGGTTGTTTAGGTTTGCTTCTCGGAGAGCTTTCCGTCGTGCCAAGAATTCCTCTTCGACCTTCTTTTGGTATGCCTGAAAAGTTGAAAATGAAGGAATCAGTACTTGAAAGGAATCTAAGTTGAGGGTGTACAACGCGAAACATAGAAACTAACAGCCTCTGCCTCTCGCTCTTTCCTCTTCCTCTCATTCCTCTCTTCTCTAGTAGTTCCGGTGAACTTATCCTTGAGTTTCTCACCAAAGCCTCTGTCCTTCTTGATGTTCTCCTTTTCTACCTTTGGCCCTCCCATCGCATGTTGTGCTTGTTGATGGACTTGGGTGTCTCTCGTTTCCTTATGGGATGACACTGAGGGGCCTGAGAAGTCTAGTCGAGGTGAATCTGTAAAGGTAGTCGTTCCTGTGGCCGCAGGCTTTGAGCTCGTCTGAGCGCCCGATCGACCAAGAACGGCCTGATCTTGAGACGACAACTTGACGTTGTCGCTCCAAGTTGGACCTCCCGTGCCTCCACCAGGAATCTGACCAGTCTGGTGAGAGACTGAAGGCTGTCCTCCTTGAGTTGACGCGGTGATTCCGGCAGCAGGAGAAATGTGTTGTTCGAATTGAGATCGCTCAGAGTCAGGGATAGAAGCGATGAAATCAGGATCATCAAACGGGTGAACCCAGATAGATCGAGGCGGATCGGCTTTCGTGTCCACATAGAAATGGTGAGAAGAGCTATGAGTGTAGAGCAACCAGTGTTATGAGTATACCTACAAACGGTAGACCAACATGCGGAAAGTATCCTGTTCTCATGAAGTAACCGTACCTTTCGTCAAATTGCCTGATCCAACCTTCAGGTAGAGGTCTCGTTTCGTCTTCTAAGCTTCTTCTGCCCTCCTGATCAAGGGAGGAAGATCGAAGCAGATTGGATCGATGCTGTCTCTCTTCTTCATCATCCAAATCAACATCGGGTTGCACGGCAGTTGGCTCAGACGTATAAGGAGGAGGTAGATTTGACATAATCGAGGTAGATGGTTGTGTTAGAACGAACAAGGTTATGGGTTGATTGAATGATTCGTTCGACACTTGAAGTCTGACGTCATCGTGCCAATCGCCGGGAAGACAGACCGTCCGATGGCGACTGGCCGACATCTGGCCTCAAGTCGACGATTGAAATGTCTCATCGGAACTGGGTTGTCTGTGGTGATGCTCAGATCAAGTTCTGCCCACCAGTCAGGTTACGTGCCCAAGAAGTCATTCATGTCTTTCTATTGATTGACGAGAACGGAGAGATGGTTTGAAAGGATTTCTTCGCAGATGAAACGTCTACCGTCCGGTCAACGTCAAAGTGACGAGCCCAACCCTGGCCGAAGCAATCTCATTCATATCTCATCTACTCCATCAGGATTTCCATCCTGAAACCTCACGCTCTGGCCTCGCCAAAGATAACTTTCAGCAGCACTTCCATACGCAGACCAATCTGTTCTAGCGTGTTTTAATGTCGTCAGCTGAAAGCCTTACGTAAGCACGCGCTGATAGAACTCATGGTTACACATATGCTTACGTAATATTGTGACCATTCGTGGTTTTCGTTCCCCTAACCTTCATTCAACACAACTACAAAATGGAACCTTCTCTTTCTCCAATCGATTCCCATCCCGGAACGACCCAGGTAAGAGAGAGAAAGAGAGAGAAAGAGAGAGAAAGAGAGAGAACACATTCAAGAGCTGGTTAGATATAGCAGTGACGGTCTCTGACAAACATTCTTTTTTGATTTGTGCACCTTTGCTCGCTGTTCTGCCATCGGGTTTGATCTCTCCTTCTCGCTCTCGCTCTCTGTCCTTCAGCCCGGCAAGATGTCGCACCTTCCGATCCATATCCCCACCCCTCCAACCTTACCACCTCTCTCTTACCCTGTTCCCACGAGATTGACATATCCTCAGGAGACATTTCCAAGCCCTCATCATCCGTCTCATGCAATATTCATCACCTCTTCTCCCTCGTCCAACATCCTTCTCCGAACAATCAATAATGGACTAACATTATCACTTTCTTCCCTCTCCCTCTCAATCACTTCCCCTTCCCATGTCAGCTTAAAGCAGCCGATTCGGTTGCATTTTCCGGAACCGCTTCATAGTTCTCCTGCGTTATTCTCTCATCCAGCTGGTTCCGTTTTCTGGTTGCTAGCATTGACAAAAAGAGGTGTCCTCATCAGGTTGGCTCTCCCCTCATCCAGTCTTGGATGGGACGAAGCATTGAGAAGGGACGGCGCGGTTGAAGAGGTTGATCTAACCGACTGGCTCAGAGGAAGACAGCCGGGCGTGTTCTGGGCGGTCGATGAGAACGTGGGCATGATTGGACTGAGCGATGGAGCCATTCTCAAGATTGAGAGAGACGATGGTTCGTTCTTTTCTGCTCGATTACCTTTATCTAATCCATAAATTGGCCTGGTTGAATCCGGCTCGTGCTGATACCCAACACGGAACTTTCTCGACGAACAGATGAATGGACATCAACCGAATTGAAACCGACGTCATACTTGTCTAGCATTACATCTCTTCTTCCCTCCTTCTCTTCACGCTCATCCGGTGCCTCTCTAGTTCAGCCGAACGAGATCATCGCGCTCTCGTCCTATTCTCAGGAGGACACTCTCAACCTTACCTTCTCACTCTCTCGAGACCGAAAGCTTAGAATCTGGAATGTACTAACCGGAGTTTGCGCACGAACGGTCGACCTTTCGGTTGCTAATGGAGCTGGGACTGAAAGCGGAGGGTTAATCATGGAAGGTGGGAACGGCACCGAATGCCCTCGGTCATTCATCAAGGTCGTCTCTCGGAGACCTACGTTCTCCTCTTCTTCACCTACGACTTCGTCCTTTCAACACAATAACGAGATGGAAATTATCTCCTCAACTTCTTGGAAGTCAACGTTATATCTGGTAGTTTATCTCCCCCCATCAAGCACGACTACCTCCTCCTCCTCCTCACTCAGCTCGGCCTCTGCAAATGCTTTCGTTTCGCCCGGTCGATTCGTTACTTATCGTGTCGTTGTCGATACGCATAAGGGAACCATCTCGGAGCCTTCGTTCTCGGGCGTACGGATTGTCTTCCCGCCTTCTTCCTTTGAGGGTGGCCTCACCGGAGCTGCTGCCGCCGGCGGAGGTGTTGAATTGAGAGACTTCGAGGTTTTGCTTGGTGACGAGACTGACGCGCGGTCTCGAAAGGACACAATCTGGGCCGTTTGGGATCTCAAGGGTAAAACTGTGATTCAAACCTCGTCTCTCGAAGGCCTTCTCTCTCCTTCCACAGGTCTGTCCGAATCAGAATGGGAAGATGCTGCAGGACCAAATGGAGGTTGGGAAACCCTTAGGGACGTAGTCGAACCAAAAACTGGCTTCACGGTAGACTACTTCGAGGATCTCCTCTCCTCGGCTAATGATCCTGATTCCTCCGATGGAGCGCTCACTAGGGAATCTGTTGCAGAGATATTTATCAGCCACCTGTTTGCTCCCTCTCGATTCGCCCCGACATCTTTGCAAAGCGCACTCGAGTCATATATCCAGACAATTCAATCGATCCCGTCCACTACTCACAACACTGCACTTTCCCAGAGCTATCCCTCGCTCTCTTCCAGAGTAGCCTCTATCGTTGGTTCCCATCTTGCCCCCCTTGTGTCGCCTCAGACGGGAGAAATCATGTATGCGGACTATATTCGAAAACTTAAAATAGAATGGCTCGGCTTCTTGGCCCGAGTTGTAGAAGGAGAAAGAGATGCCAGATGGGGGGTTGGTATTGTCAAGATTGGAGCCTCTAGTGGAAACGGGTCTGGAAACTCGGCACAAGTGGAAAGTGTTGTCGTTATCGAGAGGGACGGATTGATCTTGCCTGTAGAGGGTGGCAAGGGAGAGGATTTAGCACTGAGGATCGTCAACGGAGGAGACCATCCAATTGGTAGAACAGATGAGGACGACATCGTCGCGTTTTCAAAGATTGGATGGTCGATTGTCGAACGGTTGCCTCCTTCAGCAAAGATTGGATTGGAGAGCGAATTCGACCAGTTAGTCGCAGCCGGCGTGAATTGTCCAATCGAGGACACCTGTCTGGACATATTCGAAGCCAAACTGGCTTCTTACATCTCGGACAACATGTCATCTAGCATATCCAGGGAGATTCATTCACTTCTTCTGGGTACAGGTATAGCTAACAACAGGGACATCACAAGTATTGTGACCCTCGCTCTTAGTCATGTCAAGGGGTTGGAAAATGGAGTCGAGTCTGGATTGGCGCTCTCCCCACTGGGTATCGCCTTTTTAGATCAAAGCCTTCGAGTATCGTTGGAATGGAGATTCAATTTGGTATTCAACTTGTTGGTCGGATTGATCTTGGTTTTGGATCAGGTCACATCTGATCGAGAAGTCGAGAAGGAGAGTGAAAACCGACTGAGAGACTCGCTCCCTCTAGCAATTCTCTCAACATTAGGAGTTTATCAAAAACTATCGGCCCTCCGATGGTTGTCACAAACTATCTCGCTTGATAATTCGGGCGCGAACGATAGCTTCGGTGGAGATCTCGGTTTGCTTGAGAGATTTGATTCATTACATGTCAACCATCCCTCATCAAGCTTGGCTTCTCACTCGTCGTCGAATACTCTACCCCTTCCTTCACTTTTGTTTGCCTTGCTCCGATACGTCCCAACATCGATAGCGTTGCCTCCTACATCGACATTGACATCCATCTCGTCTTGTACCGCTTCATTCCTCCGGACAACCTCGTTGCCATTCCACCCAGTCGAACAAGAAAACCTTTGGATGGTCCAGCCGCAGGACGGGAGGCTGGCGTTGGCATTGTTGGAGGCCGGTCATCCCGAACATGCGGTCGAGTTTGTAGAGAGATTCATGAAGGATGAAGGTCTGGCATTTGTGGAGGCAAAAGCAAGGCTTGTGTTAGGTCAGGTTGAGGAATCTGAAGCCTTGTTTGAACAGTTATCGGGCGCTTTCGGTGAGTTCTCTTCGAGGCCAAATTTATGCTGACGAAGCGTTCTCTAGGTCATGTTGTTGACTACTTTTGTGTTTATGGTTTATTCCTGTACGCATTTGTTTGCATTTCTTTCCTTCCGATAGATGGCCACCCAGCAGTCTCTTCCTCTCCTACACTCTCTGCCCTACTTCCTTCAAAAATCAGCCAGCCAGTCGATCTTATTGAGTTTTACAGACTCATCATCTCGTTCTACGAAGCTACCTCTCTCGATGCCTCTATCGTCAAATTCTCCAATCTTGCCATCGAAGCAACTCACTCTAACTCAGTGGAATCAACCTTGTCGCGTTCAAAAAATACTCTAGACTTTTGGTCAAAATCGTTTAAAAGCACGGTCGCATTGGGCAGGTTTGAAGATGCGCATATGATCTTGACGACCACGCCTTACCGAGAATCGTAAGTTGTCTATTTAAGACCTAGAATGTTTTGTACTGTCAGTAGTAAACTATACTAAGGCGATCTCTTCTGCATATATACAATAGTATTAGTGACGCTGTCAGCCATCTAGTGACGGTCATGTGTCACGCCAACGAGGTCGACCGTCTCACGCACTTTACCTTTGTCGGACTGGAAGATATTGTAGAGAGAACATTAGCTTTCAAAGCCAGACATTCAGATCCATTAGTGTTCCCAAACTATTTATTAGTGTTATACTCTTGGCACATCCGTAGAGGCGATTACCGAGCAGGTAAGCCACCCTTCTTCGATTCCCTTCCTTATCGTGCATACTCTGATTAATCTTTACTTTACAATTTCATTCCCGAACAGCTGCTTCCGCCATGTATCAGCAAGGACGACGATTTGGAGAGATCAACGGTCGATTTATTGATATCGGACCAAGACGGGCCAAGTCTTATCTTCTTGCCATCAACGCACTCTCTCTAGTTGACCAAAAGCAAGCTTGGCTAGCTGTTCCATTGTCGGCTGATTCTGGTAACAAGGTATGCATACCTTTGACCGTCTTTCGATACACCTCTCATACCGATGTTTTGTGTTCTTTTCTTTCTTCAATAAAACAAAAACAGAGGCGCAAAAGAAGAAAGCTCACTTCTTATATTCCAGAAGAGATATTCTCTCCGTCAGCTCGCACAAAGGATGTTGAGATTGTGGAACTGGAAGACATTCGACGAGAGTACAATCTAGTATTGTCAACTCTTCTTCTATCTGATCGCTTCCCTGATTCATTCCAATCAAGTAAATGAATTCTCTCTTCCCACCACTTCCAGACACTCTTCATTGTAGATGCTTACACGTTCATGTTGATGTAGATACTCTGGCTGCGGAAGATGCAATTGCATTGTTTGTTCAGGCTGGCATGTTTGACACGGCTTTTCTGCATGCGCGCCAGTTGCAAGTAGATCTCACTGGAAGTAAGTGATTCTTTGCACCAAAATTTTTGTTCTTCACAAGTAATCTATTGAGCCGTACTCTTTTTCTATCTTTTCTACCTATTTTAACAGTCTTTGAACGGCTGGCTATCAAAACGGTTGAGGCCGCTCACTCCGCTGCTCACGCACGAGCTCTGGGCATCCCGTCAGTTCCCTCTTGACTCACTCTCAGTTGCCTGTTTTCATTGACCCATTTATTTAATATCGTTGCTTTCGATCATTCTTAGTGAACCTCTTGATCATTTAGATTGGCTTATCGACTCCCCAACTGTGACATCCCTTGATGGACCCATCTCTGGTCGAGCTTCCCAGTACCTTCGAATCATGCTCGAACGACACGATGGACCTACCACATTCTTCAAGTATCGACAGGTTGTACTCGAGAAACTTTTGGACTGTGATAGATCCTTCCCTATTCCAAGCTTTTTGATCGAGTTCTTTTCGGTAAATCTGCGACTTTTTCCTCTCTAGATATATATCATTGATTATCTGACCCATTTTTATCTCTTCTTCATATGGTGATTTCATCCTTTAGGTGAACGATCCTGAACGTTTGATCCAGTCGTATTTGACATACGATTTGCTCAAAGAAGCCCTTGAGCATTCTATCGAGCTTGTGAGAAGAGTCAGTCATATCCTTCTTCAAGCTCATTCGCCATCGTTCTGCCTTGTCCAGTTTTGATTGTTAACCGAAACATGTCATGTTTGTGTGTACAGGCTCCATCGACTGATGTTCTTCTCAAACATGCAAACGCCACATACATCCCTTACAACGTCCTCAATGTTGTACTCCTCGAATCATCTACAAGTAAATCCGAGCACGTCAAACTGTTGGCTGAACAATTAGAGGGAGAAGTCGAGAGAAGATTAAGAGACCTCAAGAGTGTCAGGCTGAATTGAGATTCGAAGTTGTCTTTTCAGATTTTTTTAAAGGGGTTTTATTCGCTGTGATCGTCATGTTGCACTCTCTTTCGTTGAATTGGACTGCAAAAATCTGTAAAGGAAGGTACCAAACCTACACAAGTATACCACGAGTAGCAATTGAAACCAAGAAATATATATAGCAAACGACGGATAGATTAAGTAAAAGGGGAGAATTGAAGAGTTGGTTAGTGTGTTGGTACCGCAAATGATCAGATTAGAAAGAGAAATGACGCAAAGTTTGTAAGAATTTAAGGAAGCGCAAGTATCTTCCTTGCCCTGGAATATGTAATCAATAGAATCGTATCGGAGAAGAGATGAAGAGAAGGGTTTTATGAAAGGCCTAGATATGGGTTCGAAAATGCTTCGGTAGTTTCTTTAGAAGCTTAAGTCCAACTCCAAATTTTCGAAGTTCAGAGATTCGAACCTTACACCCCATCCTTCCGTGTTCAAAGAATTCTCACCACCTTTTCCAATGATCTCATCACCTGTTTTCCCTAATATACCAAATTTCACTGATCCGTCGAAAGCCACTTGATTTTCTGATGGGTTTTGGAGTGATTCGGGTAGTGAGCCAAAGCTGACGGTGTCCGTTATGTGTGGCGTTTTGGCGGGGGTCGATGATGAGGTCGATTCAGATGTAGTAGATGGAGCAGATGAAACGGACGAGACGGTGGAGGCGGATGCCGACACGAACGAGCTTGGATGAGCTCGCAACACCTGAAGTCACAAATCGATATTAATACAAACGCAGGTCAGTCGATAGTTTTCACTCAGAAAAACGCAAGACACCCACCTCAATGATCGCATCAGATGGATCGTCCTCGTTAAATTCCCCGTTCTCATCAGCATCGGTTTCATCAGAGTTCTGCTCAGATTCTCCCTCTTCGGCGTCAAAAAACCCTTCATCTCCAGTATCCGTATCTGTGTCTGTATCTGGTTGGCTGACCTCGGTATTTACTGACATCTCCCTTCCTCTTTCGATACTATTGGCACCCTCTTTCTCCACTGCAGAGTCACTCTTCTCGTCTACTTCAGCCTGAGATACCATCGACTCAGATAGCCGTTGATCTGTCTTCTGAACATCTTCCTCGGTTGCGTCCTCCCTATTCTGTCTGATCTCTATATTCGTCTCATCCTCTATGTTGGTATTTGAGAATGCAGCTTTTGTAGGTGAAGGAGTCTCGGTGTACACCATGGCAAGAGCCCAACTAGCAGCTTCGACTGCGAATGAAGGACGCTCTAATGCCTGATGCTCATAAGAAATCGAAGGCAGGTCAGGTGTTTGAGTAGTTGTCGTAGTTTGTACTGATGTCAGCGCCGGGGTCGATGCGGATGGCTCTGAGGACGGCTGCGGTTGTACTCGAGAGACAATTAGTTTGTCTGGATCGTGAACTCCCTCAGAGGATCGGGCCCAAGAAGGAATTGGAGGGACATCTGGGACGTTCTCGCTCACAGATGAGTTTGGCACGTCAGACGAAAACGAAGACCGAGTGCCGCGCATGGATTCGAGGCTTTTCTTTCGACTCGATGATCGCAAAGCATTAGAGAGTGATGCGAGGCTGATCTTTCGGGAAACTGGTTTCTTAGTTGGAGTTTGTTCTAAGTCATATCCGTCTTCTGCAAGATCAATTGAGTTAGGTTGAAAAAGCTGCGATAGAGTTGGAGGGATCGGAACACGATTCGACACGCCAGATGAAGGAAAGGAATTTGAGGCGATTGCCACAGAGTCTTCTTTGGAAGCAATTATCCGATCAGTTGAAGCGTCTGATATTCGAACAGGGTCAACCGGCGCATCCTGCTTAACGACGGCACTTTTCTTACCATCAGCCCCGACAAGCTTTAGTAGTTTGGTGAATGACCGGAAGGTTTTCAACGTCTTCCCCATGCTCACCTTCTCCTTCTTATCTTCTTTTGCCTTTGGAGGGGACAGTTCAGAATTCTCTACTGAGACGATACACAAATCGATCTCCGTTGATTTGGCATCGTCTAAGGATGACGAGTCATGCAAGGCTTGGACAGATATAGACGGTCTCTCAGGAGACTCGGCAAACTCTTCATTGATGGGACCAATTTCTTTCGGTATAGAGTTCGGCATATTGAGTTTCTCTATTGATTCAAGCTTGACTGTCCCACTGTTCTCTTCGCTTCGGTAAGCTTCGTATGGGGAGACGATTTCGGGTGAAGTATTGGACGTAGGAAGAGTTGGAAGAGGGGCATCGGGTGGGGGAGTGGTAACATACTGCGACCTTATCTGCTCCTTCTCCAACCCTTCATCTGAGCCTACCTCGATTTGGAAATGTGAGGTTGCTTCGATACCAAATATGTTTAGCGCAGGTCCAAGTTCCTTCAGACACGATGCCTCATCCGACGTGTGTACCCAGGTTGAGTCAAAGCCGAATGGGTTGGACGGTAATTCTTGACTAGGAGTCGAAAACGGTGTTGGGGAGATGTTCCATAGACCATCTTGAATATCATCGGTTGGAAAATCGCAGCCTGCATCTTCAATGTCAACCTGATCAACTATCTGGTCCTGCTGGTGGAACGAGTCCGAGCGCTGAATCGGTCGGGATGATGAGTCCGAACCAGACGTTCGAGTTCGACTGGAGATAGAGAAGGATGAGTCGGAGCGGGTGAAAGTTGATCGGAGGGTGGATCTTTTCTTTGGTCGGAAAGAGAATGTGGGTGAGGGACAAGTTGCAAATGGAAACAGAGTCGATGAAGGCTGTTTAGTTTCTACTGGTCCAATATCGTATATGGATCAGTTGTAATCTCGATATGAGGGCAAAGTATAGTTCTGCAGCTGCTCAGGGTAATTTTATGAGATAGGGACAGGAACCAACCTTCAGGCGGCGTCAGCACAACAACCAACTCTCCTACTCGCACTCTTTCTCTTTCTAACCGACCTTCTGCGCTCTTCCTTTCTGGAGCACAGAGACCTTTGAAAGTCCTATCGATCTCCTCTTGGTCTGTCGATTTCCGGCTTCTATTCTCGTCGGCAACGACTACTGATGCTCGACGGGCTCCTCGACTGACTTGAGCATCTAAAGGCGAAGGCGAAGGAGAGGACATGCTCTTGACAAGCAATCGACGAGCAAGACGTTGTCGAGCACCTTTGCGAGCCTCATCCTGGTTCATGTAGATGGATTCTGGGTTAGAAAGGCAATAAGTCGAGGACAAATATAGAGACGATGATGAGTATGGAATGATGTGGCCGTGTGAGTGTATCGAAACAAGGAGAGAAGAAGAAGCAAACAAAGGAAAGAAGGTATGTGAGTAGCAACAATAAAAGCAATATAGAAAAACACTCAAACATAGGCAGGTCAATCGGTAACTAGGAACTTGGAGCATGGAGAAAATGTTTTCAGGAACAACAAACACCTAAAATCAGCAAGACAGAAACTCAATTTATTGTGAAAACAGCAGCTGTTGTCCAAACCAGGTTTAAAAACTGCATCTCGAGAGGCTGGATCAGTAGGAATACAGATAACGGTGATCAACGAGGAAGCAGGGATCAGTAGCGACGTATCAAAAGCACTGCGGTCTCGAGAAAGGTATCAAATTGGACAACGGATGTAGAAGGCAGGAACACCATATGTTGTTTTCTTCATAGATCACTAGTCATCATCGTCGTCCTCGCCATGTCTCAACGGCCGTTGAGGAATTATTCCGTTGCTGTAAAGGCATCGAAGAGGACCATCGCTCTGATTTAGAGATGTGGACGTTTTCCGTATTTGAATGGATCAAGAGGGAACTATAAAAGCTATAAACTTACCTTTTCAATAGTCTCTCAATTCCCTCTCCGCTATCCTCTTTGTTCAACATAAGATCAAGTCGTACCCAACTATGAGCAAGCTCCGCATCCTGATTGTCGCTTAGAGAGGGCCTATATACGAGCATAGTTGGCAGTACATCTCGGTCAGGTTCTCCGTTCGAAAGGAGTGAAAAAGATAAATTTCGTGCCGAGGCTAGAAGGAAGTGATGTGTCGGTGGAGGGTGATCTGCAGCGAGCTTTTGCAAGGTTGGAATGAGGTATGAAGGCGTATTTGTTTGATCCTATACGCGACACATGAAAAGAACCGGAAGGATAGTGTTAAGTCGAGGACATCGGCAAGAGGTGCACATATGAGCGAAGTGGTTTGAAAGAAGCAGAACTCACCCTTTCGTACACAAGAACGATAACCCAACTTGATCCACTCTCCACAGCACTCAAATACCCGTCCATTCCAACCTCTCTGAGAAATCCTCTCGGCTGTTCGTTAGGCTTATTTCTCAATTCTGCCAGCCTACGTTCCCTCCATCTCGCGACAACGCTCGTGTCTTGATCCTCGTCTTCCATAGCAGCCTGATCTTCCTCCTTCGATCTAACTTCTTCCTCCCATGTAGGACCCAAAAGCGCATGTCGCTCCATCTGCTTGTTTCCCTCTAGACGGTCTCGAAGCTGAATAAGCCTGTTTCGGTCGATGGCTTCTCGTTGATCTCTAATGACACCTTTCGGACCTGTCTTCGTGGACGAGCCGCCACCTGCTGCAGAGGAAAGAGGAACGGAAGATAGAGCATCATCGCTACTGTTGCTGAGGTCCGAACCGAGCTCATCATCAGTGTTGGGTTCGGGCGAGGGTGTTTCTCGATCTTCTGCTCTATATTCGTTCAGAGTTGCCGAAGAGTCTCGAAATAGAGCTCCTCTGCGATTCAAGACATCAAGAAAGTAACCTAATGAGACCAGCGTGGATAAACTGTCAGGAAGTTTTGGACTACTTACGAAAGAACAGCCTGTTCGAGGGTGTCTCCAGACATCTGAATAATGATCAATTGTTTCCTTGATGTTCAGAAAGATGTCGACGATAGAAGGAAAGGAAGGTATTGTTGGTAGGTGACTAACCAGATGAATAAGAGTTCCATCTAATGCATCTTCAATTTTGTATTACAATTTTTTCTATTAGATATTCTCATAGCGGACATGGCCGGCTGCAACTCGAATGGCCAACAAAATACCAAAGTCATCTTTCTCTATACTTTCACCATTGCTTCCTCTCCATCACTGTTAATTCGCAATTTATCTCTGGGTAGAATAGGGAAGGGATATCCATAGGAACATATCAAGCCAGATCTATATTCTTATGCCAGCAAGTACAACCAGGATTCCAGATATCCCTGGTAGACTGGTCACACCGGAACAAACTACGTTTCTGAATGAACATGTCATGGACCTTTGTGGCCTCAAGATTCGAAAGTAGGTGGTTACATCATTCTCATGATGTCTTTCTCTCATTCTCTCGATCATGGTAATGAGAAGACGTTCTCCAGATATCTTACACATCTATTTACTCTGATATATAATTTTTTGAAAAAATAGATTTCCTGGCAGTCAACCCGTCAGTTTTACCCAAGCATCGTTAAGTCTGCTCGAACAGGAAGAGTTCGTCTGTTTCGCTCCAATCTGCTTCGTTTCTTACATCTTATCTGACTCAACGCTGCTGTTTATTGTTCTTAGCTTCTGGGTCTGTGAAAAGTCAGATGGAGTGCGAGTGCTAGTTCTGATTGCGTGGAACAAGATAAAAGGAGCTCAGGATGTTTTCCTCGTGAGGTTGTTTCTGATCATTTCAACCGGTCACATGCTGTTATATTAACTCTGAGACTGCCTTCAACCGTGCTCCTTACGATTCCTATACATCTGAATGGTGACAGATTGACCGAAAAGAAGAATTTCGTCAAGTGGAAGGTCTTGTTTTTCCCAATGGAGAGGATCCCGCTCGGCGTCCTCTGGAGAAAACCTTGCTGGACGGAGAGCTTGTATTGGATGTTGATCCTCAAACTGGAAATGTCCGTGCATCCTGTCTTTTGTTTTATTCAACCTCCAGAACTCTAATTAAAAGCTATCTGGTTTACGACTCCAACTCTGGCTCATCTTCTACGGTTAACGCACGGGCCTGGTATCTTCTCCAGGAGACTCTTCGGCTTTATGCATTCGACTGCTTAGTCTTCTCTGGAATCAATTTGCTGAGAAAGAGCCTGATGTCCCGTTACGGTGTGCGTATATCTCAATCATTACTATACATCAACTTAGATCCTGACCTTGATTGCTTCTATCGTATGTTTATATATACTCACTTCGCATATGAAAGCGTCTACAAAAGTGGGTAATCGATCCACTGGATAAACTTCCTCCATCACCAAACAAGCCATTCGAGATTGTGTGTAAAAAGATGAACAGAGCATATGGTGTAGAGGATGTTTTCAAGGTAGACATACCCAAACTTCAACATGGTCATGATGGCTTAATTTTCACGGCTTGCGAAAGTGGGTACACCGTGGGGACTGATCCGAATATGTATGTCTTCTCGTCTATCATCGACTTGCTTTGCTAATCTTCAACACTTTTCTGAAGGTCCTTGTCTTCTTCTTCTTTCCTTTCCTATCTTTCCATAACAGACTAAAGTGGAAACCGGCGTCCGAAAATTCGATAGATTTCAAGTTGGAACTTCGATTTCCGGCATTAGATGCAAACCCAAGTCAACCAGACTTTGAGGCCATGCCCGTATTCAAGCTCTATCAATGGTTAGGAGACGACCGGTACGAGTTCTTCGACAGCATGATCGTTGAGCCTGATGAATGGGAGAGGTTAGTCATTATTTTCTTGCTCTTTCAGTTTGAATGATTTTTAACCCTCCTTTCCTCAAATATCGACAGGATGAAAGAGAGCAAGATTCAATATGATGATGCCGTCGTCGAAGTGACATGGCTCGAAGACCGCCAAACTTGGTCGATCATGAGAGTTCGGGACGACAAAATTCATGGGAACCACGCGTCGATCGTTCAAAAAGTCTTAGTTTCTATCATGGATGGGGTTGAGGCTGAAGAGGTTTGTTCTTGTTCCTTCTCCCTCGTTTTTAATGGGAGATCTGAAATCTCATACTTGATGTCTTCGGCCATCCGGCTTTTTACCTTCCATGTCTGTCAGCTCTTCAAATTCGCACCTCACATCAAAAAAGCTTGGAAAGCCAGAGAAGCAGGTCACCTTACCAAACCACAACCGCCACCTTTGTCATCCTTAAATCCGGGTTACAGCGGAAGCGGCGGAGGATACAACCAATATAATCAACAAAATCACGGATACCAACCATACCAACAGCCACAACCACCCCAGCAGGGTCAATATGGATACCCAAATCAACCAATGATGGGTGGTGCTGGAGCAGGGTTTGGAGGATTGAAAAGATAGGTGTGCTATTCTGTTCGATCACAGCTTGTTCAGTTTAGGGACGTACTGGTAGAACAAACTATATAGAGGAGAGATCTACAATTGAAGTACTATCGCGTCGATTCAAGACGTGATGGAAGAGTACTTCTTAATTTTATTCATATCGATATATTCCTTGAAAGAAACTGAGAATTCTATTACAAAACTACGAAGAACGTGGGCGTGAGAGGTTACATATAACGAATATGAACCAAGCTTCAGGTATCCACTCCAATCCATTTTCTGACTCTTTGCCCAAACCTAGCATCTCTCAAAACATCATCATGTCCTCCTATATCCTCAACCTCAACCTCCACCTTCAATCCTATCGCCCTCAATCTCTTCACCAGAGCTATCGGCTGTGAAACTGAGACAAGTTCGTCTGCTTTCGAATGAGATACCGTTATTTTACATCCTTTAGACGAAAAGGAAGAGGGAACCGTATAAGGAGACAAGGGGTTTGCAGGGGATGATGTCAAGTAGGGAGGTGGCCCGAAAGCGGAGGTGATGAACCATTCTTGATAAGCTGGATACTCCTCGACAAGTGCATCTATCTACAGTTTTATAAGCCGTGCAACAGTTCAAAAAAAAGGCGCTGTCAGTGATATGATTAACTCAAAAGAGATAAGAGAAGAAGAGAGGTAGGCACACATCAGTAATACCCTCAGAGAAGAAAAAACCTTTGAATGTAGATCGGACATCAGCGGGTATAGTAGCTAACGATGGTGTTTCTAGCAAGAAATGAGCTATCATATGCTATCCAAGTCTCAAAATGAATCATTAGCTCTTTCGACGCCAATCCGACACACGAAGATGAAGAGGAGGTAAAGCAGGCAAGATGGAAAACTTACAGCACCAGCAGAATGACCCATCAACCAAACATTTTCTCTCGTCGCCTTGTTCAATAATCCTCCTGCACCGGTAGTCACCAACCACTCTACCGCCATCGTACAATCTAATATATGATCCGGGTGTCTTACTTTCCTTCCTCCTTCAGCTTCGTCTTCTGGCTGACCACTTAACCTATAGTTAGGTATTGCTAAGGCAAACTGTTGAGGAAGGATCCCTCGAGGAAGATCTTTCAACGTCGGGTCTTGAGAAGAGGATGATCGCCAGGCTCCTCCGTGAATAAAAACGATCAAACCTGGAGATGACTTAGTTTCATGATCATCAGGAAGATAGAGATCGAGCGTATGTCGCGGATGGGGAGGGTTTAATGACGATGGAGAGGATGAATTGTAGGGAAGATTGAGATGAGATATCATCATAAACTGGTAGATGTTGACTCTTAAGATATCGTGTTTTAACCTTGACCGCGTCTTGATCTATTCTAACGATTAGAATCGAGAATTGTCGCGGAGAGCCATCGGTTAATTCAAATGTAAACCGTTGCGTTCGTTCAAAAAATTGAGCCAACCAAGAAAAACTCGAGACGAATTAACATTGGCAATTGCAGTGAATATACATGCCCATGTGGAAGTATGAGCAACGAAGGTTTGGTTTCTGAATTGCAATTAAAAGGAGGCTTGAATGCAATATTCTATCATATGGAGGGTATAAACATTTCATCAAGATATTCAAGTTTTACTACTCTGAATTGGCTAACAGAATGAACCGGACAGCGTCAAATCTAATCAATGGCATCCTGAGGTGACGAACAATCAATTATGTTTAGAGCATGACAACTCCGATCTCACTTGTCCCGGAACGATCGTCTGGGTATCCGCCAGTCACTGTGGGAGTTCGCCAGTTGTACTATCAGAAGAAAGACATGAATGTCAATATACATATCAAATCTATCGATATTCTCTAGTTCGTTATTCAACTTGTGAATAAACGAAGAATGCTCACAAGGTAGTAGTTGAGGTACCCATCACCAGGACCGAACTAATTATTCATATCCAAATCATAAGATGATTCTTCCAATTGTCAGCTATATAAATCTGGGTGATGTAGAAACAAAGACATAGAAGTACGAATAGGGAAGATAATTACTTTATGGTGAGCAAGGAAAGAATTGTTATCCAAACCAGTCAGTGAGTTTACCACGTCGAAATCGGCCTTGGTTATGAGAAAAGGAGAATAAGATTAAGCACAACGATCAACTTTGTCTTCAGGATCAAGAACAATGAGAGCATGCAGGGGCAGAAAAAGCTCACGTTCTTGGCCTCTGTCAACAAATCGCCCATCAGGGCCTTCAACCTGTCTGCCAACATATCTCTTTTCTCAGATCTCATCACAATGGCGCTAGAAGAGCTTCCTTCGGCTGACGAGGAGGTAGAGGAGAAAGCGATATCGGTAGCGTAGTAGAACGTGTAGGCTGCGTTGAGAATTGGGTATTGTGTTGATTTGATGACGGTAGAAGGAAGAGAGTAGAAGGACATCACATCCGTGATTTGATGTGTTTCAGGATTCTATCGAAGTCCATTTGGTAGGAAAAGATATTGCGAATGTGTCGTTAGGAATATATAGACGAATTGAGATAGTGAACAGATTGGAGAAGGGACTGACCTCGACAACATAAGCCCAGGTAACCTGTTTATCTCTCTTTCCTCCAATTTTTTCGCCCACTCCTTTTCCGCTCAACAGCCAATGCCTCAATTCATCATCATCATAAACAGGTGCCACCTGAAATCTAGCCAGATACTTCCTGAGCAAAGCTCCGACCTGACTCAAGTCCTTCTCTTCCATTTCCCTCCATCCAGGGATCTGGGGTTGAGTAGGAACAGAGTAGTGCTTGACACATCTGGCCATGGTCATATTTCGAGGGAGAATCGCAAAATTGATAGCGATCAACTTTTGAGGATTCAAGTTTCGATGGAAGTATCTGAGGGTTTTTTTTGCAAGCCAAACGATACGTCAGCATGTGAGGCATTGCGTGAATATCGGCTGCAGTAGACCAGATACGAACCGACTGGTTCCTATGGGAGTAGGCAGAACGACACCGGCGGTGTAGATAGCCTGCCAGACCTGTTCGAGATTGCATCGCCTGGTAACCTCTTTAATGAGTACGGGTGCGAGCCGTTTAGATCGAAGCTTCTTGTGCACACAAAGAAAGTTGATCTCAGACGAATTAAACTGGCTAGATAGTTGAAGGAGGTTAAGCAAGATTGAGTACTCCTCTTCATAACTCTGTAGCGTTACAAAGAGTATTGAAAGAAATGGGAATGTTGATTGACTAACTTTCCCCTCACATCGAGCTTGATAGGAATTCCAGAGATGAAGGCGACCAGCTTCTTGGTGGAACAGACTCGGACTCCTACATGCCATGATGGAACCCAGCCTGGAGGCTTGAGAGCCCTGTTGAACCCATCAGATTATCAATCATGAAAAATCAAGCATAAGACTCTTTGGAGAAAAAATCTGGCGGGTGCAAAAGATATGTAGACATACCAATCTAAGAACTCGGCGCTATAGTTGAACCTCATTGTTGCATCCTCATCCTCAACGTAGTTAGCAGACAACAAATCGTATACCTCCTTGAGCTGAAGATTATTAAGCCGCAAAAGGTTTGAATGTGAATCTCAATAAACACTGTATTGAGCAAATAGGAGCTTTGCATACCTGTTTTTGATCATCAACATCTACAGTGGACCATTCGAAGTCTTTAGGCAGAGGGTACGGAGTTTGCCGAAGCTCAGAAACTTGCTTGGGAGCTGATAAATTTTGATGAGATGGACTGAAGTTAAAGTCTGAGCCAGATGCTGAGATTGAAGACCAAGTTGATACTCACGATCGATAGGGCCGTTCTCGAGAGGTTCTTGTCCGTTTTCGAGGTACTGTGGTACAGGCTGGGTCTTCCAAAACTATTAAAGAAGCGACGTCAGATTCGGATGAGCCAAATAAGCCCAAAAAGAGGTTAGAAATAGACGAAAATACCTTATGTTCGCCCAAGTCCTTTTTGTTCTTTCCAGTCACAGAAAGTCCCTTGGATTCGTTCTTGAGCATATCCATCAAATTCATGGCTTGAAGAGCCTTTCGAACTTCGTCTTCGTTCACTGTTAAAAAGAGAGGAATATGCGACCGAATCATGGAGGTTTCGTCAGTCGATATAGAAAAGACCAAATGAGAGGAAGGAGCAGACGCCAAGAGATACTTACTTTGTTCTCTTTCAGCCTGGGGAAGTTTATTGACGTCCTCCATCACTCTATTTAGAATAGCCCCAGGAATTTCTCTTTCTCCTCCGGGAAGAGCAGATCTGGGGAGAGTTCAAGAGAAGGTAGAGACTATCAGTTAGTAAGGGTCCTGCCAAGAATCTGTAAGAGCAAACCATAGCGCAATAAACCGTCACATACCTGATCTTGTCAGCAACCTTCTTTCCTTTGCTCTTTTTCTTCTTCTTCTTTTTTTCACCATCAGCAGCTGTGGATGAAGCGTTAGCAGTAGCCTCAACTACTACGTCAGACTCTGCATCAGAGGTGATATCTTCAATTTTTGATGCGGAAGGTTCACTCATCGTGATCGTTTCTTTACAGTCAGGTTGGGTATAAGGATGGCTGGGTTTGAATTAAGAAGGAGAAGGTGAAAAGAAGGATAAGTCAGAGATTACGACTGGGTTACGACGGTGACGGTTCCGTGCAAACTCACGTGACCAAACTGATTAGATAACAGCATATACTTCATGTGATCTTGAGGCGTAGGCGTAACCTCTGCTCGAGTAACCGGTGTAGACCGATGGCTCTCTCTAACCCCAACCCATCAAATCCGTCTATTCTTCACTGTTGCTTCTTCCAATCATCTTCCATCGCCCACACTAACGGCCAAATCCAAATTCTCTGACAAAGTTGTAATCTCACTAAAGAGCTCCTGAGGCAGCTATGCAGGTAAAAGTTTTCTGTTGTTTGAGAAATACCATGGTATAATTCGTCGGCTAATCTCTTAGTATGGCTCGTTAAATTATTTCCCAACCATCGTTCCCGCCTGATACAGTACCTCTCCAGGGCGTACCAATACTACTCTGGGATTAATCCGGCTACATTGAGCGGAGCTATCGATGTCATCGTAGTTGAGAGAGAAGATGAGGTGAGCTGATAAGTTTTATCTTTTGCCCCAGGGAGATTGCCTGCCCTTCCCTCTTCTCCCTGCTCTTGAGGATTCGTCATAAGCAATGGGGCGGATAAATTTCGGGTCAAATCTTCAAGGGCAAGATATCTACTCTCAAACCGGCTTGGCACACTGTCCTCGATCTGTGTACATGCAACACGATATTGCGATCCTTGTCGAGACGACTTTGCGTTGTTGCTCGAAACCTCCATCCATGAACCCGTCCTAATGTCTTGGTGGAGACAAGGTTGTTTGGTCAATAACCAGAGTAGGCAACGTGGGATGATCGTTCAACAAACGTGTCTGTGTAGAATAGACCGGTCCTTTTATTGGAAGGGACGATAGTTTGATAACTAAAAGTGCAATTTAAGGAACACCAAACGCGTCATCATCTACTCAAGTGTGCATCGAGATTTCGGATGAAGCTGATGAAACCATCCATTTCCCATCCATTCGAATTAGTCAAATCCGTCAGCATCCAGTACCGTTCTAGCATGTTCGCCGTTTCACGTTCGGTTTGGTAAACTCCAAGTCCTCCGCGCGGGTGAGAAGAAGGTGACTCTCACGGTCAACTCTCACCCTGTGCCCTTCTTTATGAAGGTTGGTGAAGCTGGAGAGGCGTTTTTCGTGGTTGAAACGGACGAAGCCGTCCCAGACGATCTACTTACCAGTCCGTTACTCGGAGCAACAGAGGTAACATTAGCTTCATACGGATTAGACTCTATTTCGTTTCTCATCTAACCTGCTGTCTGGAGCGTCTTTCTCTTTTCTAGGTCAACAAGAAACCAACCAATATTTCGGATCTCGAAACCATTGTTGAGGGCGTTCCCAAACGCTCTCAATCAGATTCTGTTCCGTCATTCGAGACCACAAACACCGTTGAAAGCATATCAAATGACCAACGATTTGGCGTCCTAGACGACCAAAACACAACACAGGATGTGGCAAACGCTCATAACGAAGACATTGTGGAGGAGCCAGACTTTTTGGATCTGAACGCCTTGACGATAAATGGTAAGATTCTCTCGCTGCTTCCTGCATTCATCGGATGCACACATGTTGATCTGCGTAAACGGATACAAATGTGATTCGAACAAATTCTATCTTTTGATTAGGAACGGCCTCAGACCCAACATCTCCAGCTCTGTACCCATCTCCACCTCCCTCACCACCTCTTAGTCCAACCCAGAGAACTCCTCGTGCGCCTTTCGCCCAATTATCATCTCAGAAACCCCTCTCACCAACCCGTAGCACGTCTCAACCAAACGTTCCTCAGAGCATTCACTCCAACTCTTCTGCATCTTCATCCACGTTTCAAGAATCCAAGCCATCCGCCTCCACCTCTGATTCTCTTACGGCTCCCTTACCGTCTTCAGGTTCACCATCCAAGATTACTGGCCTATCCGTTTCGCCTTCATCCTTACTTTCCAAAGCATCCACCACGGCTCATTCGATCGTTCAGGCCGTCAATATGCATAGTCAAGACCTAACGTCATATGTCTCAGAAGTCAAGGCGGAGCAGCGGCTCGAAGATACATACGACAGCCTTCGTCATAGGTTCGGGGTGAACCAGGAGAAGCAAAGACAAGAAGAAAAATTCGTAGGAGGGGAGGGAGAGGGTGAGAACGAAGGCGGAGACGATCTTCTGCCCGAGATAGAAGGTGGCCAGGGAAATCCCCCCGATGTTGTTTATGGGGATGGTCAGTCCTTCCTTTTCCACCTTTTACGGTGCTTTCATGAGAATTTATGCGATTGACTTATACAACGAATTTCTTATTTTTCAACTGTAGACGTTGTAATCGACATGGCGGGTTATAAAGGTCATACGGAGGATGAAGATGATGATGACTCAACAGGTCTAAGCCAGGATACACTAAAACTGTCGAACTTGGAACCCCTGACGCCCTCCAGAGGTAGTAGAGCTTCGACCGTACGTTCGATTCGGTCTTTTTCAGGTCTATCCTAGCACGCGTGCCTCACAGCAATTTGACTTTCACTCATACTGAGGCGGATTACTTGACAAACAGGAACCACCGCCAGATGTAGTTTCCACCTCAGCTTCATCCAAAACTCCGTCATCAGCATCATCCGTCTCGGCTGAACAAGAGAACACAAAACACTTTGTCAAGACCCTCAGGTTATCATCAGATCAGCTCGTTCGTTCTGACGTCTTTCAAGGGACAGGGTCTGCGAAAAAGATGCGCGTGCTCGTTACTTACTGATACTTTGCTTTTGATGTTGGTGCTTTGTCTATGGTCGTCTCTTTGGTAGAAATTACTCAACCTAAAGAAAGGGGCAAACACCATCACATTCTCTGTCACATCTTCTTACTCCGGTGTTGCCACTTGCGCAGCTCGGATCTTCCTTTGGGAGGCGAGTGATCATATCGTGATCTCAGATATCGATGGCACTATTACAAAGTGCTCCCATTCATCTTCGAAGAGCATTTCTGGCTTTACACAATCTGTTGTCTGATCACATTTATTCATTTATTCATTTGTTCGTTTATAGGTCGGACGCGCTTGGTCATCTATTTGCTGCTGTAGGTAGAGACTGGACTCACACTGGGGTTGCTAAACTCTACACCGATATTGTGTAAGTAGCTATTTGTTGAGTCACAAGTCTTATACATTATGGTCGAGCACAACTAAGCTAAATATGTTCAATCTTCTGGTCGTTCTTATTTGCTAAATATGACAGCAACAACGGATACAAGATCATGTACTTGACATCTCGAGCTATCGGACAAGCTGACTCGACAAGAGATTACTTGAGGAACATCAGTCAAGGACCGTATCAGCTTCCTGAGGGACCGGTCATCATGAGCCCCGATCGATTAATGACCTCTCTTCATCGGTATGTTGTGCTCTACTCGCTCTAGTTTTTACCATTGTGATTGGTTTGAAGAGTTGAACATATCCTCTCCCCCCTTGTATAACAGGGAGGTTATCCTTCGTAAGCCAGAAGTATTCAAAATGGCCTGTCTCCGAGATCTTCAACGTCTATTTGGAAATAGCCATAAAAGCGCATTCTACGCCGGATTTGGAAATCGAATCACCGATGCACTCTCCTATAGAAGCGTTAACATCCCTAGTTCAAGGATCTTTACGATTGACTCGAACGGGGAGGTTAAAACCGAGTTGTTGGAGTTGGCTGGACATAAGTCTTCGTGAGTTTTTCAAGTTAGAGACTAGCCGTGGATCTTGAGCTCATACTTTTGACGAGGATCTGCAGATATATCTTCATGAACGACCTGGTCGACCAAATGTTTCCATCTGTGCACGCCAAATGGACTCCCGAATTCACTGACTTCAATTTCTGGCGAGCACCTCCCTGCGATATTGATCTCCCTGATCTTTCCCCGCCTTCTCCGGCTCTATCCGCTAGGTCAGACACGTCTGGCCGACTGAGTGTGCTCCGAAACCTGACTGGTTCCCTCCGAGGTTCGCGTTCAGTCACACCTGTTAACCCACCTGTATCTCCCACTAGTACCAGCTTTAAGAGACCAGACGGAGATCATGGATCGAACAATTCTCGGCCTGTCTCACCTTTAACTGGTCCAGGTTGGTCATCGGATGATGAATATAGCGAGGATGAAGGTCAAAAAGCGGGAATTTATAGGACGAGAAGGGATAGCATGCCGGGCAGTTTACCAAACTCGTATGAGGAACAAAGTTACTTCTATAGTTCCCAGCGGTTTGGAGGTGCAGGCGATAGATCGGCCAAAGTCAAGAGGGAGGGTAGAGAAGGCGAAGAAGATGAGGGTGAGTTGGACGGCGAGGGTAAAGAAGGCGAGGAGGACGAAGAGCAGGATGGGGATGAGGATGGGGATGGGGATGAGGACGAGGAGAGAGACGATCAGACAGAGGATCAGGTGGATTTTGATGAGGATCTGTTCGCTACAGGAGAGATGGGGAGTGTACCGTTTTGAAATTCATGGTAGACAGCCCGGCCCTATATTATTATGTTGCCTTAGATATTCTTGATGTTCATTCCTCAATAAATCATCCTCGTACATTACTATATACATATCACTCCGATATTCTGGTTACACACTTCGATGGTTTATCTCACTCTTTCCCCTTCTTGAGTCATCGTTTATCTCAAATGACCTCCATTCTTTTATCTTCTCGGTTTGAATCATATCATCATGTCTCTTATTGCCCCTATTTTGTTACTCGTCGTATACCAACCCAACAATGCAACCATTCGATGTCATGTGCAGGATGAGGGTAGAACGATAGTGAAGAAAAAGGAAAAGAGATGTGCCAACGAGGAGAGACAGAATTTGGAAGGCATTTCTATAACGTTATGATGAGTGGAAAAAAGCGCAGACACTGCCCAGGTATGTGCATAGGAGAGAACAGGGTAGAACAAGAAAACAAAGAGGAGGAGAGATCAGTTGCCTAACTTTGGTTCTTGAGGTGCGCAAGTCGAACTCGGACAGCGTTACTGTTTCGTTTGGAGAGAAGAAAGATCGAATGTCTTTTCTTTCAGTATTCGGAACGATCAATATTGAGGTCAGTAAAATGATTTGATGACTGACGCATGTCCCTCCAATCCCTCGGCTTCGGCCATTCGAACAACTGATGGTCCCAGAAGTCTGATCCCGTCCTCGGACAACTGCTGGGAGGTGATGTGCTTCTGGAAAGTCAACGTGTTCACACCAGAGTACTGTCTGGCGAAACCGTAAGTGGGCAAGGTGTGGTTCGGTCCTGCACCCAAATCACCACATGATTCAGGAGACCAAGCACCGACGAATACACTTCCAGCGTTGACGACGTCTTTGACCAAGTCTGCTGGATTGGCGACTTGAAGAATTAAGTGTTCAGGTGCGTATTCGTTGCTGAACGCCATGGCATCTTCTCTGTTGTCAACGTTCACGATGATCGATTGAGCAATCGCTTTTCGAGCGATTTCACATCGAGGCAGAGCCCGGGCTTGGACGTCTACTTCATGCTCAATAGCAGCAAGCTCAGCCTCAGAGAGAGAGATAGCAACAAGCACGACCTGCGAGTCAACACCGTGCTCTGCCTGAGACAGAAGGTCAGAAGCGACAAAGATCGGGTTCGCTTGCGAGTCCGCCACGACCTAAAAAGAAGAGAGATTGAAACTAGATTAGCAGTAAACTCGGACAAACACAAGAAAAAGAGGGCTAAAGAGGAAGATGCTCACCAAAACCTCACTAGGTCCAGCGGGCATATCAATGCTGACCAAAGCCTTGACGTCGTTCTGAACGACCATCTTGGCTGCCGTCACCCACTGGTTACCCGGTCCAGCAATCTTGTCTACCTTAGGCACGCTCTCCGTTCCATAAGCCATGGCCGCGACAGCCTGAGCACCTCCAGCCTTAACGACGCAGGTCGCGCCCACCAGCTTGGCCGCGTACATGACCTCCGGAGAGATTGTTCCATCCGGCCGAGGAGGAGTGGCCAGAACGATAGTGGAGCATCCAGCGACTTGAGCGGGAACACCCAACATGATAGCAGACGAAGGCAGAACGGCAGTTCCTCCGGGAACGTAAACACCGACCCTAGTGATGGCTCGAGCGAATCTAGTGCAAACCACACCAGGCATCGTCTCGACTACTAACGGTTCGTCCTCGGCCTGAGCTTGGTGGAACTTTCGAACGTTCTCGTAAGCAACATCGATGGCCTGCTTGAGGTCCTCCGGGATTCGCATTAGCTCCTCAGCAAAAGGGGGGAGAATGACATTCGAGGCAGGTGCATCAGCAGCAAGTCGGTCAAACTTTCGAGTGAGATCGAGCAAAGCAGCATCTCCTCCCTTTCGAACAGAGTCGATGATGGGCTGAACCTTGGCCATCATAGCCTGGGAATCTAACACCGGTCGAACAAGCAAAGCAGCAGATTCCTCGGCGGAGAGCGACGAGAGCGCAGGGACCGTTCGCATCTTGATAGGTGCATCCGGGTCATCAACAGTTGTGCGAGGAGGAGGCGCAGCAGCGGGCAGAACTGGCTTCTCCTGAGGCTCCCTAGGGGTCTCTTCGATCTTCTCTCCTGACCATTTGGGCTTGGCATCTCCCTGTCGCCTCTTCACTTTGAGAGCCTTCTTCTCCAACGCGGCCTCGACATCCCGCCAACTGACTCCGGACTGGACGCACTTGGTCATAGCGAAATAGACTAAATCTGCTGCCTCGAAAGCGACGTCAGACTTCTCGGTCGCATCACACAGCTCCTCGGCTTCCTCCATGATTTTTGATCGGAGAAGCTTCGGGTCAGAAAACAATCGAGCAGTGTACGACCCAGCTGGCGCGTCTCGTTTTCGGTCGACCAATGTATCCTCCAAAGCAGCAATCCCACCGAACGAACCCTCGCCGAAACATGTGGAAGTCCCCAAATGGCAGAAACCAGTCCCGGTCTGGACGACCTCGAACTCGATCGCGTCGGAATCACAGTCGGCTCGGATAGACACCACTTGCTGGGTAGCCCCTGACGACTCTCCTTTTCGCCAGAGTCCGTGCTTTCGAGATTGGTAGACACCTCGACCAGTCAAGATAGACTCGGTGATACTCTCAATGGACGAGTAGACAAGTCCGAGCGGCTTCCTCGAGTGAGCGTAAGAGGTGACGAACGTGGGAAACAAACCGTCGGGTCGGTCGCTCGTAAGAGGGGCGAGAAAGGCGGAAGCGATAGAAATCTCGGTTGAAGCAGGGTTGGTGGAGATTGACAGCACGTTCGTGGGAAGGACAGGAGTGATTGATTTTTGGACTAGCAGTTGGATTTCGGATGGGATAGGAGCTGATGTGAGGTGGAGGAAAAGGGCGTGGGTGTTCTTTAAGGGGGCAAGGGTATCGAGGATGTCGTTGGCCTATATCATGATGATGATATATATGAACGGCCCGATAGGTATGAAGATTGAAACCGCCAATGGAAAAGAGAAAAGATTGAGCAACTGACTGAACGTATTCTTGCTCAAAGACCTCTTGAGTACGAATAGAAGTTAGCAGAAACACAGAAACACGTACGTGAGCAACTCCGGTGACGAGGAAACCCCCGACACTGCTCTTCACATCCTCGGTCAAAGTTTGAACATCCGTGAAAGCTACGACGGACACAAGTCTCTCCTTTGAGACAGACTTGGCGAGTTCGGTCGCCTGGCCGACGGACACGATGACTTTTTGGGCACCGTTGTTGAGGACCTCAATTAACTGGTCAACAGTATCCTTGGCAGTAGCAAGTACATATACGGATGCGTCCTTTGGAAGCTGATTGAGCTCTGCGATCGGGGTCAAGATCGGGCCTAGAAGAGAAAGGGGCTTTAGGATAGAAGAAGCATCACTCGAAGGAGTGAACAGAGGAAGAAAGTGCTGAGGTGACATGCTGTCTGGGTGTTGGTGTCTGCTAATGATGATGAGAAAAGCAGAAAAGAGATGAAACCAAAAAGAGGAAAAAGTGAAAAATGACTAGATGAAAAAATAAGGTCCGGACAGATCGGGCGAGTAGAAAGATAAAATTTCTAATGGAGAAATTGAATTTTGTAGTGATTCCGCTAGAAAACACTTGTAGTCTTTCTCTCTGCACTGATGATGTCAACGTTCGATCAGCGGATGTCCATCATATACTGAGTGACCATAGAGCGTTGGGTACAAAGCATTTTGATTGAAAACGTTGCCAGAGAAGGTTCAATCATCGATGCAAAATACAGCGGCCAAGATTGTCTAAGCTAGTCCTCTACTTTCTGCAACGGTCCCTTGCTACCACCCTCCATGACCTCTCCAAACAGATCGATTCCATCGATTCTCGTCACCTCGTCGCCTCCCATATTGCTGACAACAAAGATCGATAGACTGCCTACACCCTGGAATCTGACGAGTCTTAGATCGAGCCGAACAGTTCCTTCTGCCTCCTCGATTTGCTTCGACGTGAGCTCAAACTCTTGAGTGGGAGCGAATGTCTCGGCTTCTGGAAATCCAAGGGAAGGGTGATTGATAAACAACTTGATTCGCTTCGGAGCAAGTTCAAGCTTGGACATATCAGTGCGGATGACAAGAGCGCGGAGTCGAGTCGGTTGAAGGAACGGAATCGTAATCAGAAGTTGCTGTAGAGAGATGAGCGTGAGAGAAAGCTTGATAAGTCAAAAGAAGCTCTTGACTTGCGTGACAAACAACAAGACTCACCTCGTCGGCATCTGATTCGAGGAAGTTTCCCTCCTTAGCATCAGAACCTAAGATTCCTTTTAAAGTGTGGTCGTCAACCTCGTTGAGACACTGGAGTTCTCTACTATCGATCACCGGTCTTAAAGAGGTCTGACAGAAGAAAGAGAGCGTAGGATTAGTGTTGCGATGACTCAAGGTACATGTGTAATCTCGAAGGACGTACAAGCCCTTCTGTGAGGGATTTGCCGGATGGTTTGGATCCAGAAGCGAAGGAGGTGGGTGGAGGACCAGCCAACCGATTGACTTTTTCCGTCAGTCCAGTAGGGTCAGCTCCTTTGAGCTGGATGGTTTGGGTTTCATGTTCGGAGACCGAATTGGACGTTGAGAAAGAGAAGGAGAAACAATAGCGAAAGAGTCTTTCGTTAGATCTTACAGATCTATAGCGCCGAAGCACACTAAACAGAAATAAGCCGACCTCATCAATCTTATTTCCGCCCTTGAGGAACACGAAAGTAGGCATCGCCTTGATGTTATATTTCTGAGCGACGGCAGAAACTTTGTCAGTGTCTACCTGATTTAATGATTATTCATACCAAATCGACCCAAAAAAAAAAAAAAAACTTCAACACATCAGCAAACATGTACATCTCAAGGGCCTAACATATATGTTCAGACACGATAGACATTTAGGTACCTTGAGGAACGTTGCGTGCAAAACCGAGTTTGACAGCCGCTCATACACAGGAGCGATTACACGACATGGTCCACACCTGTGTTCATTTAACAAAAGAACTCATTCAGCCTTGGTAAGGGGTCAACTGGTAAATTGATCTGGACTTGCCATGTTGCGTGGAAGTCGATCACCACTAATTTCTCAGCCGAGGTCTCGCTCAAGACTCGGTTGAATTCTATACCGGGCAAAAGGGAAAAAGGAGATCACGGTCAGAATGAATGTTGGTCATCACTCAGTGACCGGTCCGAACCAGATATTCATACGTTGGAGGTCCTTGATGTCAGTATAAGGCATGGTTGTATCGATCCTGATTCTATAGCAGCTGATGAGATGTGTACAGGAAGGACTCAGTGAACAACACCATGCGGAGAACCCAGTTGGTAGCTGTAGGTTACGATTTCTCACACGTCATCGTAACCATAAATAAAAATCATGAATCTGCAAGTGCATCTTCATCTCCGTCTGATATCCTTATGAAACATGAAGAACCAAGGTGACTACTGACCGAACATCCCACACAGATGAGATTCAAAAGAAGGATGGAGAGGTTCAAGAACATCCTGTTTATTGATTATACCCGACAGAGGCAACAGAGATGGTGATCTAACCATCATTAGTTACATGTCACAGTGCATGATGTGCGTCTTGTATACACATGTGTGTGTCCATGTGGATATCGCAGAGGTTGCAGGATCTAAAATAGAAGAGATATCATGTGGACCGAAGTAGCTCGGAGGTTGACGATATTTAAATCCGACTCCAAGGACTCCGAGCGAGAGACTAAACAGATGACGGTTCTCTGAGACAACTTTCGGTTAATCATCCCCTCCTCTCAGTATGGTTAACTTCTGAACAGCAGAGGAAGTGAAATGTATCGAGAGAAAGAATCAAAGACGGAAAACAAGAGAAAGGTTTGGTAGAAAACGTCTGCCGAATAGGTCACGACTCGGATCCATAGATTCGTTTATCTAACGGCGAATTAAAATCCTTATAAAGATCATACACATACTCTTCATAGATTTCTTCACAAGAACAAACCGTCACTCCTCGAGTTGCAGTACATCCCGGTATAGTCGGAAACTAGTATGTCAGTCTTAACCCTCTTGTTGTTGAACCTACTGGCTCTATCATCCGAGGCTCGGCATCTGTTCCATCACGGTCCAGGAGTCCTCTATCCCGATCCGAGTTTAGGAGGTCCATCGCTAGAGTTGCTTGAGTCTTTACCGGATGTTCAGAAGAGGCAGGTTCAATCTGATCCATGCGCAACGCTGGCGAGCACGAACGTCACTCTATTCCCTGTAGCCCAAGCTAGAGCTTGTCTCAAGTAGGTGTCTCTCCAGTTGTCAAGTCTTTTTGCGCAACGACTGATCGCCAGGATCCTCAATATCACCTTAGATCTGTTCCCTTCAATGACACTCTCCGTCAAAATGTTCTCGATGTGGTTCAGAAGGTGAGAAAGTCTATCTTTGCTTCATCGACTTTTGAGTTGATGATCTTTTTCAGCGCAGGAGAATCAAACTCCCATTGGAGACAGTTTGCTTATTCCTTTTCTACTTTTGTTTTTTGAGTTATAGATCTACAATCTGGATGTATGTTCCTATCGTTGAACAATTCACCAGACATCGGTCCATTCGATTCTCACACACATTACATCTTGTGATTCACTTGTTTGCTAGATCTTTGAATATGAGCAGCTCTATCAACCGTTGCCACTTAATCAGTCTACCAATATCCGGTTCATCCCGCTTCTTTGTCTTTTCCTTCATTTCATAACTCGCATTAGAGTGCACATGATCACTAACAAGCTCTATACGTATGCCTCTTGATTTGAATAATAATAATAAAGAGCTGAGCTGTACCGAATCGGAAATGCAACATACTCATGCGACTATGATTTCAACAAAGACCTTTATGATGTCTTCAACTCATTGAACGACGGCCATCATTACTACAGTAGATCCATCATCATTTTTCATCAGTCCTATCTCTTCCTTTTGTACGATATCCTACTGATAAAACCCGAACATCCGTCTGGGGCTCTCTCCTCCATGCAGGCTCATGTTACTCTAGCGCTTTCTCCTCGTTTACTCCATTCCCGCTAGTGGCGCTCGCTTCAACCTTGGGGGGAAATGATACAAAGATCTATATCGCTCCAGGATCTGATGCGATCGCAGCTCAATATAGCGCTTTCTTCACAGACATTCTGAATCTCTATGAGGCTCAAGGCATAAATCTCACCGAGCTATCAGGCGCAGAGGTACAGATGATCGATGGAATGGAACCTTTAACTTTGTATGTTCTCCTGCAGGGATTTGAAACAACCGCTGAGCTTCCTCAGTCTGAAATACTGACAAGGATATGTTCTGGATAAAAACCGTTATATCACATCAACCCCGATAGTATCGACTATATTGCCAACAATGAGACTGGATCTTATCCAGACCTTCAAGTCCGGCGGAATGCTGCCATGGCTTCGTATACTCTGATCGGCTCAACGATGTAAGCTTTGTATCTCTCATTTTCTATTAGTATGACATGCCAGACGTGTGTCTTACCTGTTGTATGAAGATCACTAACCAAAAATTATCAACATTTAACAATCCAGAACTCGGTCCTTGGGATCGATAGCCCAGCAAACATTCCCGGAACGAGATAACATCACTTTCCAGATATTGACACAATCTGGTTCCAAGGAGGTTGTGGTAAGTTCTGTTCATGATTTCTGATACAACAGGTTGATGACTGACTGCTCACATACAACGTTCTTCCCGTCTTTTTTTGTATGTTGTTTCTAGGTTCCTTACTTCGCTCGAGCCATTTCCTCAAATTCTTACGCATCTACGTCGACTTTCTTCCAAAACAATTGTCTCTCTACCGGCTCAACTACCTCGAGTTCAGAGAACGAGAATGTTCATCTTCAAAGCTCTCTGGCACGTTTCCCAGATTCTGCCAACGGGCTACTCAAACGTCAAACATCTTCGTCCTGTGGGGCTCCTAGTGACCCTTATTTGCCATTGATAATCGACCCTTCAGAGTCTGCGGAATATCTGGGTGGAAGGAACGTTCAGTTCTTCGTGTTGCCTGCTGCGACTACTGGAAATGAAACCGTGGGGGTTATCTTTGTAGGTTTTTCCTCAAATACGGGTCTACCAACAACATCATTCGTTATAGAGCTATGTTCTGACGGAGGAGTTCGTCTTCTCTCCTTAAATTTGCCTCTACTTTCCAGTTGGCTACTTTCGAACCCGACGAAGGTTGCACTTCACAATTCTATGAAGACACTAGTTTGGGCTTTCAGGTACATTATTTGCGCTGTCTTCCTGATGGTGGAATGCCATATCTAAGTTGCTGACGGTCGCGAAAAACTTGTGATACATCATAGAATTTTACCAACGCTGGCGTGTCAAAAGTTATCATTGATACCACACAGAACGTACGTCTGTGCCTAATTCTTCTAGAAGCACTACCACTTGTCGTAGTAACGATTTTCTTGTCCCTTTTTATGTTGTCGAACCGACTTCAACCACCACAAGGGGGGAGGGTCTGTTACACTGAACATAATTTGGCAATCGATCTTCTCTGGGACACCTTACCAGAACTACCTAAACTTTGAGGGCGTTCTGAGAGATACCCCATTAGCAGAAAAGTTTTTAAACTATCATATCCAGAACCCCCAAGCGGACGTGGGATGTAAGTAACTGTTTCGTCGTCGAATACTCTCGTACTGAACTCTTGAGCGAATGCTGATCATCAGGTACACACAGATTATGGTCCTTTAGGTTTCAGGGCAGCGAATGGCAACGACCTCTCAAAGACCACTAACTATTTCGCTGTTCAGGGCAGCATGGCTGAAAATGGTCAGACATTGAAGACTTCCGAGCCGTGAGTGACCACGATAGACTTCTCGCTGATCGACTGTTTCCAGCAGTTGCTCTGATACTGAGTTGTCTTCTTGATGTTCTTCTAGTTTACGTGATGTTCTGTATCAGCAGGATCTTTCCCAATCGTCCAGCCCGATCTATTCGCCAGGAGACGTTATCATATATGGAGACGGGACGTGTGGTAGTGCTTGCGCTAGTTTCACATCCGTTAGTATATCTATTTTGATGACGTTTGAATGCCGTCTTAATGTAGATTATGCAACGAGTATCTTATGCTCGTGTCGGACATCAGTTCATTACCCAGTACTTAAATTATTCCACAGTGGTACAAACCGGCACACCTAGTCAGGCATTTTATTCAATTTTTGACTTGATTCTGCCCTCGCACGCGGTCTCTGTTCTGACTAGTCTTTATTTCATACCCTATCCAGACTCTCCTATCGAGTTTCAATCATTCGAAGCAGGCCAAGCGATAACAAGCACGGCAATCTACTCAGAGGTGAATCTCACCCTTCTGACAGAGGACCCCGACGCTCCACCTCCACTTCTAGTCCAAAGTACTGTAGGAATTGCACTTAGGGGTCATCTCTCTCCTTTTGTACCTGACCAATTTCTGCGTATGTTTTTTTAAGTTTGGATTTCGTTTGTATCGTTGCCAAGCTGATGGCGCGTTCTTTTCTCCCACGATCATAGAATATGTGTCTCGTCCAGCGAATTACACATTCACTCATACTGCAGAGAGCTATGTCAACCCGTTCAAAGCGCATGCCTATATCGCCAACCAGATTTGGGCATCGTCTGGTTCCTCTACTCTGACACCTTCTAATGAGACGGTGAGCCATAGTGCAGGTGCTAATAGCTCTATCACTTCGGCGAGTGGCAGCAATAGCGTTAGTAGTCAGAGCGGATCGAACAAGCAATCTTTGACCTTTCTATCGATGATGAAACCGGGTGTGTTTACTCTCGGGATGGCACTCCTTATTCATTGTTTCTAAAGGTATCTGCTTGTTATTCGCACGAGTCCTCTTCACAATTTGTTTCCATCTCTTTCTCGATCTTTATTGTTTCATTTCTTTTCTGCTTTCAACTTTTTCATCTCTTGCCCGATCTTATTGTTCTGCATGAACTCTCTTACTTCTGTATCTGTAAAAATTGGTATCAACAGACTCTTCTTCCGTGATTTGTTATATAACAAGCTGGTTTATGATTGGATAAAATGATCAGACAAGCCCTACAATGCTCCGGTCCGGTTTTGCCAAGGAACATAATCATCAACGTTCTGTACTACCCACGTGTTCGTCATCCGATATTTCTCCTTATTTAATGTTTTCTCTCCTCTGTTCCGACTGATCCTCTTTCGCACGTGCCGAACATACATCATTTTCAGATATGAAGATGGAAAGATCGTTAATTATAAGAGGTCGGAGGGAAGATCAACTGGACGTATCTTGCTTACTCGCCCATTTAATCAGCTATCCATCTTAGCCCCATCGTATCCGATGATCTCCTCTATTCCTATGATCTCTGCGGCTCTCATCGCTTCCACTGTCTTTACTGTTGCTCATGCAGCAGCCCTTATGGACAGAGAACTTGATCTCAAGACCAGCCTGTTCGCGCGTATGTCTCGCTTTTTACATATTCTTCCTCAGCCAGATGTAATCTGATAAATCATATTGTCCCATCAGCCACCAACTACTCGGTTGTCTCTGATATCTTCATTCAGGTAATACAACCAACCGTTTCGCTAACGCCGAAAATCAAATACTGAACAGCAGAGTCTGATTTTATCTACGATCATTCTGATAGGATTCACCTACTTTCAACGCGACTGACTACAATGCTCTCAACGCTTCCTTTGGACTCATCGACAAATCTGAGGATCGATGGAGGAAATTCCAAAAGCAAGTGCTTTTGTGTCTCTTACACTAAGCTGTTGAAGTCTTCAGCTGACCACCAGGTTCTGGCTTTTTGAACGATTCAGGAAGATTCATCAGCTCAACAAGGAGTCTGATGATTTAACATCTTATAAGGTCATTTACATGGCTCGACACGGAGAAGGGTACCATAACCAGGCAGAGGCTTTCTACGGTACCGACGCTTGGGACTGCTGTGGGTTCTTGTCTTGGCAACCAATCGATCATTCAGAATCCTTAACATCACATCGGACTGACCGTCACCTACCTGAATCATCCATGTTCTCTTAGTCTTCGCTCAGTTGACTACAGATGGAAACCAGACTTGGGGTGAGACTGATCGTCCTAGTTTATACAGTCTCTGTGAACTTGCTCTAAATATTGTGTTGCTCACCACTTGATGTCATCGGATATCCTCCCAGGACCCGACGCCAACCTCACCCCTGCCGGTATCGCTCAGGCTCAAGCGGTCAACGCTGCTTGGAAGAACGAATCTAAATGGGATATCCCTCTTCCTCAGGTTCTCTACTCGAGTCCTATGACTCGATCGACGGACACTTTGAACATCACCTGGTTCGTTTCTTTCCGCACGCTCACGTCTAGCGAGCTAACCCGTACTTGCAAGCCAACGTCTGTTGCTGACACTATGCGCCATTTCGTTGGATACAGGCACGATATTTTGTTAAACAAGGGTTACGTACCCAAAATCAAGGAGAACTGGGTATGTGGCATTCATAGTATACTTTACTGGCCTCTTGCCTTGCTCTTCGCGCTGATATTAAATTGAGAAACTGCAAATCCCGTAGCGAGAGACCATCGGTAATTCCGTATTCAAAAGGTTTGAACTCACTCATCGCGTTATGTAGACTAATGACTGGCTCCAATACTTTTTGAAGGACTCCACACTTGCGATAAGCGAAGCAACAAGACTGTGATCGCTGCTAGGCATCCTGGATGGGACATTGAGCCATCCTTTACTGAGCAGGACCAGCTATGGAACCCAATCTATGAGGAGACCCGGGTGATCCAGGCGTTGCGAATCCAGCAAATGCTCAACAACATCTTTGCCACAGATGATTCTACCTATATCTCCATAACCGCCCACTCCGGTGTTATCACGTATGCTTCTTCCTGCCTCTTATATCTACTCTCTTTTGCTTCTCTTCAGCAAAAGCTGACGTTCTGGTATTATTTTCTCATCTTCACCCCACTTTCAGTGCTTTCTTCACTGCCATCAACCACCAAGCTTTCCATGTTCAGACCGGAGGTGTCGTTCCTGTGGTCATCAAAGCTGTCGGGTTCGTACCACAGCAACCTCTTTCATATCTTTCTTTTGCGATAAAATCATCACTCACCAATCTTCTCTTCCTGTTGGGCTACCGTGCTGAGTACAGTCACAAGAACGCGACCCAGGCTTTGATCACTGGTGGTCAATCGGCCACCGCGCCCAAGTGCACTGCTAACCCTACTACGGCCGTTCGTTCGCCTGCTACTATCACCGTTCCAGTCACCTGGTACCCTGCTACCGCCACATCCTCCGTTTCTGCCGTTGCGTCTGCTGCTTCGGTGTTAGTTTCTGCGTCTGCTGCCAAAATCAGTAGCGTTGCAATCACTTCCACCAAGATCTAATTTTGCTCTTCCTTTTCTGGTCTACACTATCCTCTCCTCTGATACATTGTATTGCCTCTGATGTCTTACTTCGTCTATCGTCAACTTTATCCATCTAGACAATAATCCCAAAAGAAGAAGAAAAAAAATAGGTTATCAGGAATCTCGATTGTAAAATTAGAAATGCGTTGTGATATTAATAGACGAAAGTGTTTTCGCGTCATCGGACGATTCCACTCTATATCGATATTCGATTGTTGTCTCTTTTTTTCTCTTGAGACGGACTACATCTTTCTTGCATTGAGACGCGTTCTTGTTTGCATTTGTCGACATTGCAAGGAAACATTTGGAAGCTTCAGACGACTAAAACCATGGATCATTATTTGGGAATGTAGATCTCCTAGGTATACCAAGAAGAAGAAGAAGGGAGGAAGACCATGAAGAACTTGAAGAACTTGAAATACAGTATGAAGATGATGCTCGACTTGGACAAAGGATAACGAAAACACTCAACCAGACTCGAAACAGAGATACGAACAGTCCTTATACATGCGTGAGATACACGCAGAAGGTGAAGGACGAACAGACCAAATGCTAACGCTTCAAGATAAAAAAACTGGGCATAAGAACAACCAAGGAAAAAGCAAGACAAACCCAGAGATACGAAGGGGATATACAAAGATTAAGGGTGCCAAGGATCAGAAGAGTGGGGCCAAATGTGGGTGGCGGAAGAAAGATGAATATAAATCAAAGATTATCTAGAACTATAGAATCGAGTGACTCCCACTTCGAGTTCCGGTAAATCCTCCTCTCCAGCTTGAGCAGTGGTGGTAGACGGATTCGATCCATCAGACGGAGGTCGGGGAGGTAAGATGAACACGGATAAAGTAAGTTGATTGGGTGAAGATATCCTTTCGGTCATTGATAGAGAGGAGACGTCCTTGTTGGTCGAAGCAGGCGATGAGGCTGATGTTGACAACGAGAGGGGCTACGTAGATCGAATAAATGGAGGTCAGATTTAGGCATTCACTAAATTCCCATAGATGTATCGATCTATAGGATCAAGGGAAAGCTGAAGAAAGGGAAACACGGGACAAACCACACTCAATTCTTCAAACTCTGATTTTTCTCCAGTACCCAACTCTGCCTCCCACATCACCGGTTTCACCTTCGAAATATCATCTCCCCCAGCCGACCCCCAAAGATGTCGACCTCCTCCTCGAGCAAGAAATTCTTGCCGACGTTGCGCTCGATTTTCGTCTTCGGATCGAAGGAAAGCCGCCATTCGAGATCTTGACCGACGAACGTAGTAAAATCGGAAAGTGCTGTGAACAGGACAAATCGAGGAGGAATTCATAAATCGATCGAATCGGAAGAGATATATCCAGAAAGACAAGAAGTCAGCTTTCAATTGAATGGCTGAGACGCGTGTTGGATAAACTGAGAAGTCAGCGTACCCTGAAGCTGCCACCACAAGTAATCCTACGATCACGAACACCTGAATGATCGATTGATAACCACCGATCAACACAGCCAACCATTCCAGATCATCCATTTGCCACCAACAGCAGTCACATAATCAACATCGGCAACACAACGCAGAAAAGAGATACCACATATTGTTCAGTGTTGATGACCTCTGGTGATAGATCGTAAAAGAAAAACGAAAAAGCCGATGAGGCGAGAATGAAAACGAGATGACGAACGAGTGAGAAAAGCGTGACACTAGGTCCGCCGTACCCCACACCACTACCACCATACCCATAAATCAGAGACGATGACGAACTCGGAGTCGTTTGGGGCGATCCCAGCGCTCTTCCAGCTAGTGCTCTCTGGAAGATTGCCCGAGGAGTGGGACTTAATGTGTTTACAGCGCTGGGAGATAGCAAAGTTGTGTGCAGCATCGGTATGTGGTTGGGTGGATGAATAGTCAGGCTGAGTTGATTTTCAGTTGATTCGGTCGGTGGAGTCCGATCAGCGTAGGATTTCCTTTTCTTCTTTTTTTGCCTAATTCTTCAACGAATCGACCGATCAGGGAGAAATCGCAATGTCTGATGGCGTATATTCAATAGTCAGAGCTAAGATAACGACCAACTTGATAACGGGTGGATGAGTGAAGGTTAAATACACTTGAAGAAGAACCGATGGTGGGATGATGTAAGTAGCTAGGTGGTGTTTTAGATATATATTCACACTGCAGCCAAAAATGTGGAGGGCGAACATCGTCGCGAGCACACCGATCACTTTCGGCCCGACGGCGCGGAAGACCATTTCTCTGGTGTCTCATGCATCCGTCTTAGGGTTGATACATCCGGAAAGCTATACAGGCTACGTTGCAGAGGAGTAATAAAGATGGAGAAGCAAACATATAGGGAGAAAACCTATGACAAAATAGTCCTTTGTTCGTGATCGTATAAAGAAATACCAAGAGTCGGAAGAAGAAAGCAGGAGAAGTAAAGCAAACAGAGATCATCTACAGATAGCATGCTCATACAGAGTATGCAGGAAGCTTGTCTTTCGCATCACTTTCTCGCTTTCCCGTTGTGTCCCGGTCCTCCGTCTCGCTTCCCCGTCTGATTCTCTCCTCTCTAGCGCGCGTCTCGATGGAATCAGTCTGATCTGTCACCGCACCAGCAGGGAATGAGCTCGTCACTGTCGCTGGTATATTTGAAGTGGACAGCGCAGAGGAATCTGTGGAGTTGAATGAAGGGCGATGTCCGTCCTTAGGAGAGGATAAATGGATTCAGTACAGTGTCAGATCAATGAATACCATTACTTGGTTGGAAACGTGGGATGACACTCACAGATGAGATAGGTATATTCAACGTCGCTCTAGCTGCTTCCAACTCTTCTCTAGCATGTTCTGACGAGGCCCTCTTCTCAAATCTTCCGGAAACTGGTCCTGGCCCTTTGTCGCCTCCAAGGAGTGGCACCCCGGTTTCGGCCACCGTGGGCACAACTCCTGTCTCCACTAAAAGTCCTTCTCGAGTTCCGGTCTCATGTTCAATTCCCTGCAGACTGGAAGATAAACTGTTCGAGGGCGATTTGACAAAGTCTACAGGAAGTTGAACTGAACTCAGATTGAGTTGACCAACCTCAAGAGGCGGACTAGGAGTTTGTAGCCGAGGGGCGTCGAGTGGCGAGTCGAACGGATTTGCGTTCTGTGTGGCCGATGAAATCCGGGGAGAAACCTGCTGACGAGCGATATCAGAAGGCAGGGAATCCGACCGTGTGGTTGTCGCAATCCCCGAGCGCGGGTCTCGAGAAATTGAGGACAACTCCTCTGAGTGAGTCTCGCCGAATGAGGGGGTCAACCCAGCTTGTCAAGAGATAAAATTGAAAGTCAGGTTAGTATGAAACGACTTGAATTTTGATATTTTCAACCAACTCATCAGTCACCTTCCGGCCAGTTAACGATGTTGATATATTTTCCAGGTTTATAGCCTTCCAGTGCTGCCTGGGCCGAACTTCGGACGTGCGAGGCGTAATCCTTATCCCACTCATTCGAAGCGAGAGTAGGGATGAGCAAAGAGGAGGCATGGGATAAGAGCAGAAGCTTGGAAGAGTACTGGGTTGAGTGAACCGAGTAACTGAATCAGTTCATTGTTTAGAATGTAAAGGGAAAAAAAAGAAGAATATTGAATCATACCTCGGTGTAAGCTTTCCAGCTCAACTCGTTCGACTTGACGATAGCCTGCCTTCTCTTCAATGGCAAAGTCTCTTGGAGTCGAGCTAGGTCTCGAGTCAACACAGTTATCTCGTCTCCATTGGCTTTCTTTCTAGTAGCAGCTTCCTTCAAGCTGATGAAATGATCGGTGTGGGTCAGCACTCTATGTATGAGAAAACTGCAGGTTGACGTATGATGGTGAGAACTAACCGGTAGCCTTTCGATTCGATACCCTGTTGAAGATTTCGAAGCTCTTTGAGGGGAGCTCTAGCCATATCAAGATCCCTGGCGAGATCTCCCGACAGTTGGGCGGCCATAAAGGATAGGTATGCTAACCTATCGGTGGCTGCATCATAGGGAACAGAGGACAAGCCTATCAGTCAGGGCTGCAAACACAAATACAGAACTAGCGTACAACATTAGAGGGATCATACCATCTGCTAGATCTGCTTCGCCTATACCCTTTCCCCACTCGAATATCTCCTTGCTTGCAAGCGTTCCATCCCTTTTGACGCTCAAAAAGTCGAGCGCAACTCCCTTCTGGGAGGTGATAGCCCACTGGAGTGCTTTAGTATTCTCGGCCGAGCTCGGATCGGCTGATTTTGTTGGGAGAGGTATGTAGTGTTGCTGGAACGAACGAAGCTGGTGTTGGATGGAGTCTATCGCTGGGTGCTGCCTGGAATTTTCCAGAAAAAGGTGCGCACAGTAGTGTGACGATCAGGTCAGATCTATCTTTTATCAGGAATATACGAAGAGAGAAGTAACTGTACGGACGGTATGGAGCCAGCTGCCTGTGTAGCCGAGTCTTTAGCTTTGCTAAACAAAGAGGTAATCTTTGTAGAAATTGAGGACGAGTCAGGAGTAGTCATAGCTGTCTAAATTGATCAAGAGATGGTTGATGTATGGGTGATGAACGAATAAATATCGTCAGTACGGTTGTTCTTCTCAGGCTAACTTTATATAACGACGGGGAGAGATGGTGCTGTGTCCGGAAGTTAGGGTAAGGCACAGCCGATGACATCTTTCCGCAGCAACGTCAAACGATCAGGGGTTATAAGTGATCACGTGGCTTTGTGTGGATTACGTCAGTCGGATCACGTGATCGCAACTCCCTCAGACATCACCCTATCGCTCGTTCGTTTCCACCAAGCAAGCAACGTTAATCGACCATGCCCCGACTACAGATCCTCGTCCACAAGTCTTATCATCCATACCTCGAAAAGAACAAACAGCGGGTCAGAGATGACGAACGAAAGGAGGAGGAAAGGTCAAGGAGAGAAGAGGAGCGGGTGTTGCTTGCTGTAAGTTTATATCTGTCCCACTTTGGTTTCCCGATTACGATTCTAAATCTAACCTTGAAGTAAATTGCCACCAATAGGATTCAGAGGCTCGTCTAGCTCTTCTTCGAGGCCGAAGTCAGGGGTCTTCTGATCTGGACTCCTCCTTGGCCGAATCTTCGTCTTCCTTGTCTTCCCGGCCTCGTAAAGAAGTTGATCACCCCTCTGTCCCCGCCTCTGATCCATTCTATGCGCCCGAACCGTCTTCTTCTGTTTCCAAGGGCAAAGGCAAAGCGAGAGTGCGGGATGATATGAGAGACTTAGACAGACAGCTGTCTCGAAAGAGTACCACGAGAGAAGAAGAAGATGGCGGTAAACCACAAGAGAGTGATAGGAGGACGGACGAGACATGGGAGGAAACGTACAGAGATCAACGAGGTCATCTTAATTTTTGGGCAACAGAAGAGAGAGCTGGGGTAAGTTCCTCTTCAAACTTCATGTCTCTCGATCGGCTGCAATTTGTATCGCTGACAAACTTCTGTCCCGTTTACCTGTTGTTACCATGTCTTCAGCCTCCCAGACAAGCCGAGGTCCTGTGTAAGAAGACGGCAGACGAGATTCAAGCCGAAGATCCCTATACAATGTACCTCTCTCGTCCGATAGCTGAGCTTGAGCCCTGGTATGTTCACCCAGAGATGAAACGGCCTGAACACCGAGGAGAGGCGAAGGACGAGAAGGAAAGGTACCGACGCGATCGAGACAGGTGGGTACATGGTGCATTCTTTGTATCATGCACCCGCTTTGGATATTATTTTGACAGCGTTTTCTGCTTCATTCGGTTTACGATCTCCCATAGGAAAAAGGAAGAACGCTCAAAGACATCCAGAGATCCTCTCACTTTGATGAACACCCTTCTCTCCGGCTCCTCTCACCCACCGACTAAGCCAAAGACGACGTCTGGTTCCGGCGCCGTCGGCCACACTCACTCAAACCAAGAGTCCCGTCCGCCCCATCCTTTCACTTCGAGTGCATCTGAGAAACGTCTTCAGAGAGAGACAGCTGAGCGAGCCCGAGCGCTCGCCCTGGTAGAAGCATCCAAGCGGAAACGAGAAAGGGAGTTGGCCAGGTTGAACAGAGGGGGTTCGGTCTCTGGTGGAAGTACGCCAGCGCTCAGTTTACAAGGGACAGAATCTGATTGGGGTACACCCAGAGAGAGAGCGTATGAGGAACAGAGGTTCTTTCCGGAGGCCTCTCTTGGTAGAACCGGCAGGAACGCAACTCGAGAGAGCGGAAGGAGATGGTGAAAAAGGTCTATTACCTTTTGTGATTCTCTCGATCTTTTGTTAACTTCTCCTTCTAATTTGTATTTTGACTTGTATCCTTTCATATGTCAACCGATTATAGAGTTGTATACCATGCTTTTCAACATTCTGGCCTTCAATCATAGACGGCATGCAACAATTCTTACATGGACGAAACCGGTGGATGCTTCTCACTTGTACCGACCCGTCTTACTATCTTGCTATCTTTCCAGAAAAGAGGAAACAACATCCAATCTTGGAGAGGCACCAGACGAGTTACGAGATCGATGACGCCAGCACATTAAGAAGCACTGTATAGATATATGCATGGGCGATATAGAGAGACTATTATTGTTTCTCATAGAAGGAGTTTAGTTGTTTTCCTAATGGAACGGGCAGCAATTTCGAAGGAGTACCAAGCATTAACAGTAGTAAAATTATTGTAAAAAGAAGATGAAAACAAATCGAGAGGCTCTATGTAGATTCGAGAAACTATGAAACAAGAAGAATTTTTGAAAAAGAGGTCAAAGGAAAGAAAGATTGATTGACCAATCAAACAATCTGGTCTCCAGCTTTCCTCTTTGCCAACTCTGCCTGTTGAGCTTTTTCCTCTTCCAGCCCAGCATCAGCCGCGTACTCCGGCTCTAGTGCAGAATCCGGGTTGGGCTGAGCAACTTTGGAGGTCTCTTTTGTTGACGGGGCAGCTACAGCAGCGACAGGAGCAGGGGCAGGCATGTTTGGTGTAAACGTCGATCTAGCTCGGATCCTAAAGGATGAGAAAGAACACACATAGATGGTTAAACAAGATATCTCATGAGGAGGAAAAGGCAAGAAGGAGCAAAGGAAAATGACTTACTTCGCTCCATACCTGTAGAACAGGAAGGGCATGGGTGCACATGTCAGAGACAAGAAGGCGACAAGAGCCGAAGCCCAAGCATTTCCGAGATTTTTATACTATTAAAGAAGATGGAGATTCATCCGTCAGTTCCGTTTATTCGAAACTGTATTAGAATCTAAAATGCAACTCACCATATAAGTACTGAAGAGAGGGAAAATGGCTCCCAAGAGAGATCGCGTAACAGCGTTCGATGCCAAGGCGGAGGCAGCGTACATGACTAATGGAGAATAGGATGCGACAAGGATGATCATCAATCTATGTGCAGATATGAGAAATGGGCTTCAGAGAACAAAGGCAACTTACGATAGCAATCGATCAAGTAGTTGATGACAGAGGAGAAAACAAGTAACATTCCACATCCAAAGGGAACACCAGCCAAGATGGGAACAATCCAATGGACGGAAGGCGTGGAGGTAAACGCAAACCAGAAAATGGCAGGCGGAAGCATGACTCCGCCCAGCATGGCCATCGGCAATCTAGCTTCCGGGGGAGCTCGTCCGGTCGGACTCTTTCGGACAGCTCGGAGGTAGATCTTATTATTAAGCGGGGCGAGGGCAGTTCCAACGATCATGCCGACTCCAACTCCAAGGAAAGCAAGACCACCGATACCGGAACTCCAACCTCGACCAGACTGAAAGACGATGGGGAAGGCGGTGAAGAACAGGTAGAGTGTTCCGTAGATGATAGCGGTATATGTTGAGAGACAGAGCACGATCGGCTCCTTGAATAGGAGCACAAATGGTCGGGTCATCTGTAAGTGAATTATGGCAAGAGAAAAGGCCGACTCTGTTAGATTGGAGCTGTCCCAACTTCCATACAGATCAATTGGACTAAAAGAAAAAGACGAACGTTGATCTTGAGAATCTCCTTTTTTGTCTTGGTGTTTAGTTTGTCAAATTTAGAAACGTAATAGATTGTGTTGTTTGATTCCTTTCGAAGTTTCTGGGCTTTGGCTCGGAGCAACGTAGGAGCATACGTCTCGGGAACGCAGATCGCCGAGATGATGTATGTGACCATAGAGAACCCAAACATCTGAGGTTGAACGGATGGCAACGGATGAGTTCAAGCGCCTATAGCATCACAGAAAATGAACGGAAACGAAAGCAGACGTACCACCCAGAACACGTTTCGCCAGCCACTTTCAGCAGTAAACCCTCCGACGATGGGACCAAGTACGGGTCCAAGGAAGGGAGCCAAAGCAAAGAGAGCACTGGCCGTACCTCGCTCGTGAGCGCTCCACACTGCGACATTTGAGCAAAGTACCCGTGAGCAACAAATCATAGCAAAACAACAGATCTGAATTGCGCAGCAGAAACGTACTGTCAGCGATCGTTCCTCCGCTGTTGGTGAAGGGAGCGGAGCCCAGGGTACCGGCAAAGAATCGAGTAATGATAATAGTCTCAATGTTTTGGGCGCAAGCTCCTCCAATATGGAATAAAGCGAAAGGCAGATACGAAACGAGCTAAAGGGTTGACACGATAGCCGGTGAATCATTTTGTTATAGCACGTCGTGAGACGATGGAGCATGAGAGACTCACGAAGATAGGTCGTCGGCCATACATCTCAGACAGAGGAGCCCATACTAAAGGCCCTACACCGAAACCTAAGACGAAACTGAATACACAAGCAGAGCGGTCAGTTTTAAGAGAAATACCAGTACAAACAGTTCAGATAAAAACTCACAGAGAGATACCGAGGATTATGATCTCTTCATCAACATGAAATTGATCATAAATCTCTCGAGTTGCTCCCCTACAACGACAAGAATAACAGAGAGATATAGCGCTGATCAGCGATGTTGGAACGCGGGATGATATGATGCGAATTGTGTGACGAACGAGTATGCAGAAGAGGCAAACGCTGAAAAAAGAAATTTAAGGAATGTGAGGGAAGATTAGAACTAGACTTTAGACTTCTGAAGAGACTTATGTAACTCGGCCAAAAAAAAACTAACCGATGCAAAGCGTGTTGATTGCGGTCAACGCCGTCTGGAACCATCTGATTGAAGAATACGAAAGAGAGTACAAAGGAATATCCTTATCAACAACACCGTACATCCAAGTGACAAACTTTGCGTCGAACAAGATACGAACTTGTATGACTATACAAATCAACAGACCCGATCCCAATATAGATTCAGTAAGAGGACTTGGCAAACGGAAGAGAAATAAGAAGAAGCCCTACTTTGGACCAATTATACGGATCCTCCTTCTCGCCAGGTAACCACCCTACCACAAATGGATCCTGCTCTGTCCCGCTTCCTGAGTACGGCGATTCAGCCAAAGCCTTCTTGTTCTCTACAGCCGCGAGCTTTTCAGACGAATCAGGCTTTTCATCATGACGTTGGTTCGATTGCTCTTGAATCGTTGGTGTGGGTGATGGAGAGGGTGCACGGCTGAGAGCCTCACCAAGGGTAATGGGAGCGGTATTTGTAGTAGCCATTGTAAATAATTGTAGAGGGGAAACCTCGATCGGCAAAGTTACTCTATGTCTGAATTCAAAGTGGAAAAGTGACAAGAGAGAACAAAACAATGCGGAAGAACAAAGAAGAGAAGAAAAAGACGATAGCGAGTTCTTATATGTTCGTTCTCTCTGCCCCCTCACTTTCTTGCTGACTGCTCGCTCAACCGTCACTACTGATCCTCGGAGACGACAGAAGAGAGAGAAATTGATAGATCAATGCCCGGCATATAGAATGTCCGGCCAATAAACTCCGCGAAAGATTTAATCCGCTGCCGGCTATTTCATTAGGCGGCGGTTTGTCGGGCTTACTCTACGCATCATGAATAATAAGCACGTCTGACTCAAGAAGGCTCCTATCCTTATCATTCTTTGTGTCCCCCGCGACCGTCTGACACAGGATCGTCCATCCAATCACTGAAATCCATCCAGCTAGGCGTGTTTGGTCTACAGAGCATCCGGGAAACATTGGTGTACCAGTGAGCGAATCTGAAAGGGCTTGCATATGGATTTTCTTCTGATCGGTCTTCTTGGTGAGAATGGCCACGACGTCGCCAAAATATTAGCATGTTGGCCTTTTTGGGTCCCTCGGTCGAACGTATTGCCGAGCGACGAATCTGACATAGCGATAATGGATGGAATTTTTCACAAACAATATGAGACTCTGTATACGAAGAACAAATAAGACATCTAGAAAGCTCAATCCACAAACCTCTTCGATCGTGGTCGAGTTTTTAAACATCAGCTGTGGAATGGGTTTCGATCAGTTTTCTCGCCCAAAATCAAATATCTTCTTGTCACTACGTTCAGTCCCAACTCACTCCTCACTCACCCTGATATGATAACTCATCAACGTCCCGACCGGCCCGGCCAGCAAAATCGAGAGTGAAAATGTGATGGCGCTTCCCGGATCCTCACTCAACGCCCGTCGAAACGATCGGCCTCCATCCTGTCTGGTAAGCAGATATAGATGAATTGCCGACCAAACAATCGCGTAGACCAAACATAGAAACGAAGAAACGACAAAGGCGATGAACGAGGTGTAGTTTCGACGACCAACGCATGTGTGCAAGTAGGTACAGTGATGATCGATCTACAAAGAAAGGAAAAGTCAAATTAAGAGCCGACCAAAAGCCTTGGTTCAAACAGAGCCCAATCTTTTCGATGCAAAACAAGCACGTACGCCTTCGACACAGTTGCCGCACTGAAAAGAATCGAGAAAGAGACGAAGACCTAGCTTTAGCTTGGTACTCATCTTCGTTTGAACAGCATGATGACTCACTATGCGACAATGGCTTGACCTGGGTGGTCGATAAATACAACATGTCTCGCAATATTTCACAGTTACTCTATTATGATTATAAAACAAAGAACCGTCGATCATCAGCTTGTTGTGATGTCATGCTCAAAACTAAAGTAAAACTGCCCCTCACCTTCCCGAACGGACTCGCAGCTCTTTAGGAAGAGGGACGAGTGACCCGGTGGACACTGTAGGAGCGACCGACGGGGACAAATCCAAGTTTCGAGGAATGATGCCTGGATCTCGAAATGCCTACCATGAAGGAGCGTACCAACAGGTTTGACTTATCAGCACACCAATCCGTTCTCTTCCACTTGGGTTTTCATCCCACTCACCGTTCCTAGCATTGCTCCAAAACTGACTCCCCATATCCAGAGAAACGCCACAACAACACCGACGCCCGATCCACCACCTCGGCCTCCGACACCTTTCCTCCATACATATACCCCAGTTGTACCCACCCAGAGTGCTCCAAGTCCGATTTCGATCACGAATGACAGAAGTAGCGCGTACGGTGTAGAGTCTCCGCCTGTGATGAGCCTTCCACCGAGTGCAAATGAGTTGTTACCCTGATGAAGTGTGTGCTTTCGAATTCGTTTCCGCGCGGTATTTGGCGAGTGAGTTGTTGTTGTAGTAAAAGCAGTCGTCGTAGCTGCGAGCGGCGTCGAAGGATGGCTAGAGGGAAAGGCGTCTGTATCTATCGGTCTGGGCGGCTGAGAGGAAGGTCGGCTCGAAATCGTGGACATGATCGAATGTCGCTTGATGCTAAACATTTTCTGTTTCGAGGACGTCGTCCGAGCGGCTGGACGAGGTCGAGTCGTTTCACTGTTACTCCCATCACCTTGGTACTGGTTGAAGTTCAGTAAACTAGGTTCAAACTCTGATGGCGGTTTGTTCCGTATGAGAGGTTCTCTGGAAGCTGTTGGTGAGGCTCCGATTCCAACGCCTCTTTCTCTGAGTTCCGTACTTCTTTCAAACCGGCCATACACATCAGATGCGTCATCTCCCCTTCCTATGCTGCTTGAACCGAATTGTGTATCTTCCGATGCTTCCCGCCAACGTCCTTCATGTCCGTGAACTTTCGACGGAGTAAATGGAACATACAGGCTTTCTCCTTTCGAAGGGCTACTCGCGATTCCTGATGGCAAACGGTCTGAGCCATGCATTCCGTCAGGGTCACCGTACCTGTTCGTTGCTTCGTTCTCCGATCCTGTCTTATGCTGATTGTCATATTGTTGTTGAGACCGATGTGTCGGGTTGGATCTGTAAGCGAGAGATGATTGAGGCGACGGGTGTGTATGATGTGGTGTCGACATGTCTGAATAGAACACTGAAGGAGATGAAGTCGAAGATCCGTGGAGGCCGCTGGAAGAGGTACTCATACCCGGTCTTTGAGGTGCGAAGAAACCTCTCGGAGGAAGAATACCATTTGTGAACGCCGTGGGAGTCGCCATCACCGGAGGAGGAGACGTAGCAAGAGGATGGAATGATAGGTGTCGTCGGGAGTCGCCAGTGGATTCTGGATCTAGGTTATACTGCCATCAAGAACAAACGACAGCCCAAAGCTTTACACGATCAGTTAATCTCATCAGAGACGGGCCATAATATCGTGGTGCAACGACAAGGAGAGAACACCCAGACGAAGCTCCTCTCGTCACAGTCGAATTAATCGCAAGAGAACAGTCTCCGACTATCCGACAAAAGATTAAAGTCGGACTAAGCGAAACAGATTAACTCACATATTGACGTGTCTCCTCGAGACTCCTATTCGTTTCATGTCTCTCCTCCCAGACATGGTTAGGTTCCAGGTCCAACTCATCAGACTTCTTGGGGAGCACATGTACGGTAGGGCCTCGGTTAGGCAAGGTAACCGAGTACCTTGTATTCGTTGACGAGCCTAGCGGTCGATCTGCCATGTACTAAGAAAGGGTATGTTTACAAATATATGAGAAGAGTAGAATGACAGAGCCAAAAGACAGAGGATTGATGTGAGTTGATTTTTATTGGGTTTGCTTTGTTCGGATTTGAGCGTCAACGCTCTTTAGACGCGATCGACCGTGTTTTTATTATGTTAGGTTTTCTCGTTCACGTGTCGTGTCGCGACAACTCCCTGATTTCTCAACGTCGAACTTTGATGTCTAGATCTTGGTGATGACTTGTTTCTTTGTCTTTATCTTCCTCTGATTTTCTTTGAATCATATATATGTATAAATTATAATGTTTGTCCGTCTGTTCCCTTAGGAGCTTTTGGGCCTTTTATCGGTCTGGACACTGAGTCGTTCTTCTAATTGATAAATTATTCGTCCAAGAAAGCCTCGTAACCCTGCTCGTCAGCAGTCTCTCCGGGAACCTCGTCAATCTAGAAGGACAGATGTTTGTCAGCGGTTACCTCAAGAAGTTTACACTAATGTGGAGAATGTCTCAAACGTACCTCGTCAATCTCTTGCAAACTCTCCTTGATGATCTGGATGGCTTTTCGGAGGTCCTCCTCGGCAATGACCAGCGGGGGAGCGAATCGAATGATGTTGACCTGAGAGATAGGAACGATCAAGTCATCAGTTATCTGGTCTCACCAAGTGTTTATAAGTCGTTGTTCTTATTAAAACTTACATGAGTAGGCTTGGCCAGCAATCCCTTGCTCTTCAACAAGAGGCAGAACTGCCAGGCAGATCGACCTTTCACACTCTTTCCCTCCTCGAATACCACAGCGTTCAGCAAACCTCGTCCTCGAACCTGTCGTACGAGAGGGTGGTTAAGAGAAGCAATCTCAGATCGGAAGATTTGACCGAGTCGCTCGGCTCGATCCGCAAGCTTCTCATCAATGAGTACATCGAGGGAAGCGATGGCAACGGCACATCCCAAGGGGTTTCTAAATGTAGTCAAAAGGATGTTGTGAGCATGATTTGCGTAAAGCTCACGATGGAAAGTGTGAAGAACTTACCCTCCGTAGGTGGATCCGTGCTCTCCAGGCTTGATGCAGAGCATGACATCCTTGTCGGCCAAAACAGCACTCACGGCTATATGATATAGTTGTTATTGAAAAATGGTTTGTTAGAATCGTAATCTAGTAATGGGTAAGAGAGGCTTTTTACACTTACGGTAAAGACCACCAGAAAGGGCCTTTCCAAGGGTGACGATGTCAGGTCGGATGTTGTCCCACTGGCAGGCGAGCATCTTTCCAGTTCGGCAGAGACCAGTCTGGATCTCATCACAGATCAAGAGGATGTTGTGCTTCTTGCAAAGCTCAGAGATCTTGGCAAGGTAGCCTTCGTCCGGGACGAAGATACCAGCCTCTCCCTGGATGGGCTCAACCAAGAAGGCGGCGATTCGGTCACCGAACCTCTCGAAAGCAACTCGGACGGCCTCGACGTCGTTGTACGGGATCTCAAATGCCTTCTCGTTATCACCCTTTCCAGCAGGGCAGATAGGTCCGACACCCTCAAGGAAGGGACCGAAGCCGACTCGAGACTCTGGGTCGGTAGACATCGAGATAATACCGAGCGTTCGACCGTGGAAGTTACCAGAGACGGAGAAGATAAGGGCCTGATCTTCAGGAATCTTCTTGACGGTGTAACCCCACTTTCGGGCAAGCTAATGAACAGGCAAAAAGTATCATTATCATGATTGTCGGTATGACGATAGGAGAAGATGCGTAAAACAAGAACGAACCTTGAGAGCAGTCTCAACAGCCTCGGCTCCAGTGTTCATGGGAAGAACCATATCTATTCAAATAGGCCGAAGAGGTAAGTTGATGGGCCATGCTGAACAACAATGTAAGCGCAAGAGAATAAACATACCGTAACCGAACAGATCAGTGATCTTCTTAGAAAAGGGTCCCAAAAGAGAGTTGTAGAACGCTCGAGAAGACAAAGAAAGCTTGGCAGCCTGATCAGTCAGAGCCTTGACGATCTTGGGGTGACAATGTCCCTACAAATGATGTCCAAAACAGTTTTCCATGTCAGTCGATTTTTTCTCATGAGAATGTGCAAAGTTAAAAATCAGTAAGAACGAACCTGGTTGACAGCACTGATCATGGGAAGGGCAATGTTTGTTTTCAGCTTGATTGTATGGACGGCAATGCTATGGGCAGGAAGCAGGTACATACCTGTAGGCAGAAAGCATATCGATGTATTCTCGACCTTCAGGATCCCAGACCCTACACAATAGCAACAGATTCAAATGTATTATAAGCTTCAGAGCACACACTAAACTACTAATGAAAGCAGGACAGCTACTTACTTGGAACCCTCCGCGCGGTCGAAGCAACTATCGAACAAGTTAGCGTTAAAAGATGTGTAGTTGTACATGTTAGACAACATAAGAAGCTGAGGACAGATAAGCTATAGAGAACCATAGAGTCTTACACAGGAAGCGGGTGGTAGTTGTGGGCAGACTTGCTGTTGATAGTGAGGAAACCAAACATTCAGGGCAACGTCAATAGTGGACGTATATGCGAGCTTCAACAGAAGGAAGGAACGTACGCATGCTCCAGAGCCATGATCTGCTCGGAGGAAAGCTGCTTGTCAGTGGTGGTCATGTTGTATGCGTGGATGTGTGAATAGGTTCTATGTAGTTTTGTTTCAGATGTTGTGTCTTTTCCTAAAAGGCTGAAGGTAGAAAGCAGGAAGAGGAAGGGGGGTCGAGGTTGAAAAAAAATCTGGGTTTATGAAGAAAAACGTTGTAACTCGGCTCTGTCCGCCTGATGACGGTTTCTACCTAGGCTAAGGCAGCCGAGTCAGCATTCCTGGATTTTTTTCCAATAACCCCCCGCTATTCATTCGGGATCGAGGGGAAACAGAATGGAGGTGAAAAGATAAGTACAACACAAAGGACCAAGTGGTTCGTTCGCCTATCTACAAAGACACATCCGGATGAACATCAGCGCATCGTATCTAGTTGATTTTTGATGATTCATACTTAGGCCGTTGATGATCAGCACAGACTCTTTTAAAAAGGACTTCGGTCAGAGGCCGATCAGTGTTATCTAAGTGTAAATCAGGAACGAGGGAAGATATTCAGGTATCCCACGTTTATTTGCTTAAGTATTCAAATAACTGGAATCTATTCCAGCGCGACAGGCGGACCGCCCAATTCTGTTCTTCCATCTACTTCATTCTTTCTTCCGTTCTGCCGACCTTCCTTCTCATCATCACAACAATACTCATCAAAAGAATTTGTCCAATATGTCCGCAATGCAAATCAACGGAGGTCAGTAGAAGGTTTCTCTACTTACCTGCATCGCTCGGTGATGTTCTGATTGATGGAACGTCTGCTTCCGGTTCAACACATTAGGTTCGGTCATCGCTATGGTCGGCAAGGATTGTGTGGCCATCGCCTCTGATCTCAGGTTAGGGAATCAGGCCATGCTCGTCGCTATGAATTTTGAAAAGGTTTTTCCTCTCCTTCTTTTCTCTTTCGAAACGAACGCTGAAAGATACTAGGACTAACCAGTCTGCTGTGTCTATCACTTTCATCTTTTGACAGGTCTTCCCTATTCACGATCGACTTTACGTTGGTCTCCCTGGTTTAGCCTCGGATGTTCACACACTGTATGCTCTGACCTTTGTCCTCTCAATCATCGCGCCGAGAGAGGTAGGCTGAAACCCTTATACTCCTTTACTTGCCAGTCACGAGTCTCTGCGATTCCGAGTAAACATGTACCGAATGAAAGAGGAGCGAGAGATCCAGCCTGAGACGTTCTGCCACCTGGTCTCGTCTACTTTGTACGAGAAACGGTGAGTAACCTTTGTGACTGGGTTAATTTCTTGTAGTCTTCGTTCAAGGCTTTCCTCGCTAACATGTGTCTTCTCGATGTATTCAGATTTGGCCCTTACTTCATTGAGCCAGTCGTCGCCGGGCTACCGGCTCCTACAAAGCTTAACCCAAACCCCAAGCCATTCATCGCGTGTACCGATTTGTACGTTCATGGACATTGTTGCTCTGAAAAAAAATCTCTTACTGTCGGATTGTGGGCTAACCTAAGCTTTAACTAATCTATAGGATCGGTTGTATCACCACGCCTAAGGACTTTGTTGTCTCTGGAACTGCATCTGAGAAACTCTTCGGTGTGGCTGAAGGGTTGTGGGAGCCTGATCTTGTACGTCGTTTCTCGGTCATCTTTTCCCGATGCAAACTTTTCTTTGTCATGATTCAGCAGACTTACAAAACTGTTCGTCGTGCTTTTGCAAACGTCTATTCTATAGGAGCCCGAAGATTTGTTTGAGACCATCTCGCAGGTTCTTTTGAACTCTCTTGATCGAGACGCTCTTTCTGGAAATGGAGCTGTTGTCCATATCATGTTTGTCTTCAATCCTTCAAACTCATACTCATTTTCTCAATGCCTGTCACAATCTGACTCTTTTGTCTTGCTTGGTGTTCATCCGGCTGATCTGTGATGGAACACAGTACCCAGAAGGACGTGACGACGAGGTACCTCAAGTCCCGAATGGATTAGAAAAAGAAATCCAGAAGAAAGAAGAGCTTCCTTATGAAACCCGGACGTTGAGCTAAAGGCTTCTGGATCCTCTTGGCTGTCGGTCTCTTAGATTCTGTGGTACCGTTCACAGTCACAACTTGTGGTCGATTGTTCTTCTACCCTGTCTTTCTTCTCTTTTCTTCACCCTACTACTCCGCTCCTGCTTTACTTAGAGAGAACCCCCTTGTATTCTTAGGTGTAAAAAGATCCCCTTCGGATGGGAAGGGGAGAAACTATGGAAATGGAATTAGGCGACTTCTTCTTTGACTCATCTCATCCTCTGGTTGCCTCGCCGTATCGTTCGTTAACCAATTATACACAGTTTAAGACCCGAAATGTAAGAAAGAGTGAAGAAACAGAGCGAAGAGATAGAGAACAGGTAAGGCGAGAGCTTAAGGGAGTCTGTAAGAAACGGATATTAGTTTTGGAGGGAGAGGGGGGAGAAGGAGGCGGGAGGAGAAAGTGTATAAATATGGATACAATTATACTCTTATATGTACAAGAGAAGGAAGAAAGAGAATATTAGTTAAAAACAGGGGGTGGATGAAAGAGACGGTAGATTGATTTGTACAAGTCGAAAGTACCAGCGAGTTCTAATGAGAGGTAAAGACAAGATGAAGTGAAAAACACGCAAATCAAAGTAGATTCCATCCCAAAACCCCCATTCCGATACCGATCAAGCCCAGTGTCGGCCTTGATCTTGATGTCCGCGCCGGTCTAGCGGAAGAGACGGCCTTAACGGTCGCTTCCAAGACCGGGGGTTTGAAACCTGTGACATTGTTGGTATTTGCACCAATCTGGGCGTAGGACGCCAGCTCTATTGGTGAGCCGGTCAATCGAGCACCAGCCGTACAAGACATTTGGATGACTTTTGCCGGGAGAGATGTCAGAACGCAAGTTGAAGAGATAGGGGCAGGAAGAGGGTATACAGTCAAGAAACCATCTCACTGTTGAACTGAGTTTGAAGAGATATATAGCGTCTGGGAGTAAACGTCGATGGATTTTTGACCTGTATCGAGTGCAGGAAGAGGAATATAAGATATTGTTAGACCATTTGATGCCTTGTGTAGCACGTGCGATAACAGCAGAGAAGGACTCTAGAGTGACGTACGTAAAGCAAACAGTTGACACAATTGTAATAACCGAGCGCCATAGGCCTGGTGCAGAACTCGAGGCCGCACTCACTGAGATCGAAGAGATTGGTGAAGTCAAGATGCTTGGGTTTATGAAACTTATATACTCGGGAAATTATGACCGATACGCACTTGTGTGATCTATCTACTATACAGAACTGACAATGGCGAAGCGCGAACAGAGTAAAGAGGAAGGCTGATCAACTTCAGGATTCCGTTGAATGAGGCACACTCGTAGCGTGCGCATAAGATGGTAGGTAAAAGCTTGGCGAAGAAACGATAAACGAACAGCTTCCCAATCGGTGTAATTCGAACATGAGCCCTCGCAAACCTCGGGCAGGTACTCGTTAAGCCTTCCATGTCTGGCCGCGCTGACCAAACCAGGTGGGGAGTCAAGAATGTTATTGATAATGAGAAGCGAGGTGGATGAAAACGTGGCTGATGTCGTTGGCGGACTGGCCACACATAAGCTTGAGAATAGAGAGAGAAGAAGAGTGATAAGCATCTCGAATGAAGAGAGACTCTGCGATCTAGGGAAAGAGAGGAGGTGCGAGAGTGTAGGCGAAGAAGTGAAGAAGGAGGTGTGAGGAACAATGATAAGAGACGAGAGTAGGATGGATATCCAACAGATGAATGACCAGAACACACAAGGAGGATTTTTCCTAGTGATAAGATCGGAGAGAGAAATTGATGCTCCAGGATAAAATGATATTCAGATTGAGAGAGATATAATCGGATTTTGAGCAACCAGCTCAACGGAGAAAGGGAAGAAGATGGTCGAGCTTGTGAGGAACTCTATTGCTACTGAGTATTCAAGACCAGGATAGTATGGAAAGAGAGAGGGTTGAATCGCGCGAATATCAAACTTGGGCGACCAGGATAAGATTGATGAACTGCTCCCTGGTGAAACGAGCGCAAAGGGATGAGAAAGAAGAAGGTGCCGTCTAAATCTATTCAGTGAGACACGCAAACAGGGTAACACCAAGAAAGCCATCCTGCAGAAGCGAAGAGCGTACTAGTCTAATTCAGCATGTTAACGAGTTACCTTTTTTCCTTCTCCTTTCTTCCTCTCTCTCCTTCTCCATACTTTACTATATGTCTCACCATCCAGCTGCTTTGGTATCCCTCAACTCTTTGCGCTCTACATTGCGTTGTCTGTGTCTACCAGGCCTTCCTCTAAGATCCACTTCGGTCTCTCTCCGTTCACTGTTTATTCTTACCATCACCCCAGAATCTCAATTTACATCCTTAATCTTATCAGACACATCAAACTCTAATCATGTTCGGACCTCACCTCCTGATAAAGTTTAGGTCTAGCTAGCTATAATCGGATCCGCGCTGTACTGACTTGCCACAGCACGTGCTAAACATTTTTTCGGTCATATCCGATAAACACGTTCCGACTTTTCCATCGTCTTGACCTTGTGCTTCCATCGTCTTGATCTTCTCCCTTCCTCCTTTTCTACTCTTACTCCATTCATACTCACTCGTCCGATATGGTCGGTCTGTTTGTGCCGCTTTATGTCTCGCTTGCTTTAGCTGCTCTCTTCTCCAGCGCCACAGTAGCCTTCAGCCCTGAATTGTCTAATCATCATGCTCAGAAAGACTTCAAATTAACAGACGTTCAGAAAGATAGACACATGGTCGTTCGTCCCCATAGTTCTTCTCGCCTGTTCTTTAGCTAAGCCTGTCTGGGAGCAACATGTTAACTGATTGACATCGTTATTACCAAAATCATTATGAATCTCTCTACTCCATAGTTCACACATGAGTCATTCAAAGATCATAGAATTAGAATCAAAGAGACCACCGGTTGGTGTGATCCCTATGTCAAGTCAGTAGCTGTTATCTCCGTTCTATATGATGATTCAGTGTTTTCTGTATAGGTAGGGTGCATTCCATCACGCATCCAGCTGACTCTTGTTCCCATCAATACTTATTCTATTCTTCTCTCAGATCATACACCGGCTACCTAGACGTCGACTCGCACGGTCGGAACCTCTTCTTCTATTTCTTTCTCTCGAGGTCGGATCCGAGGAAGGACGACGTGCTGATGTGGATCAATGTAAGTCCAAAGCCATTCAGGAAAGGCGGCTTTTTATTTAAAAATTTCACAGCCTTCTTGGCGAAACCAGAACGAGGGGTCGACCGGATCAACTTCTATTTCTCACTATGTTTTTTTTAAAAAAAAAAAAACAGGGAGGTCCAGGTTGTGGTAGTGAGACCGGGCTGTTCCAAGAGCTAGGTAGGAGATTGATATATATTTTTGGTTGAGCAGGTTCCAAGGGTAAAGTCTGATCGATCCATTTATCGCGACGTTTATAGGTCCATGTAAGATCGTCGATCCATCCAACTTGAACGGAACTGAGGTCAATCCCTACGCCTGGAACTCGAAGCTCAACGTCTTCTTCCTCGATCAGGTAAGTCACCCATCTGTAAATCTCTGGCAGCAGATTAATACTTCCTTGACCTTCCTCTCGCTCACCAAGCTTCAATCTATCTTTTAAGCCCATTGGAGTCGGTCTGTCGTACGGATTGAACGGCCAAGTGGTATCCAACACAGAGCAGGCGGCGATCGATGTCCAGGCGTTCATTGCCATCTTTTTCGATACCTTCAAAGAGTTTACAGGTCGAAAATTCCACCTGTCTGGGGAATCCTACGGAGGACGGGTACGTCGAACGATATAATTCATCTGTTCCTTATTGTGCGCTGAAGACCTGATGACATCTTCCTCCCTCTCATTCAACAAACTCGCGCTCCAAGTATCTCCCTCTGTTTGGAGCGGCGGTTATCGACGGAAACAAGTATTTGAAACACCCAGTTAACCTACAAAGTATCATCATTGGTAATGGAGTGACTGTATGTCTATCAGGTTTCTCCCTAGGACTCTGCCGAGTGCTCTTGATGCATATCTCTGCATACATATTTGATTAACGAAACATCTCTCTCTCTCTCTCTAGGATCGATTCGACCTGACGTTGACTCACTACAACATGGTTCGCTAGAATTTTTATAATCTATCTCCCAGAGAATTCTATGAGACTGATACCTCTTAAATTCCTTCTCTTTGTCCTTCATACATCTGGTCTTCACTGGCTTCCGCCCTCTACCTTGTACACATACATGAGTATAGACATGTACCTCTCTCTCCGGTCTGCCTCCAGTGCTTTCCGTATCTGAGTGCGCTCAGATGCAGGCTGCACTACCGAGATGCAAAAAGATGATGAAAGAATCGTGCGAGGACGTGTCGGATTCACTGGGCTGCCAGAACGCCATCTCATTCTGCTACAAGTATATCAAATATCCATTCTCCGCTACCGGGTTGAATCCGTATGGTTCGTTCTCGAGTTCTCATCCTGAGTTCTCCAAGAATTCTCATTCAGTTGTAGGACTGTTTCAATATGCCTGTTTCTTTCACCTAACTTTCAGATATGAGCAAGCCTTGCATTGGTAGCGGCTGTTATGGTTTGTCTTTCGTCTTCTTTCTTGCGATAAAGCAATGCTCTCTTCCGTGCACTAGCTGATAGGAAATGTTCCTACCACAACAAACCTCTAGGTCCTATCAAAGATGCTATCAGCTCATACTTGGACAACCCAACTCATAGATCGTTCCTCGGGATAGATTCTCACGTCGGAAACTTCACAGGATGTGACTCCAAAGTAGGAATAGATTTTGCCAACTCGGGCGACCACATCGGAAAGACCTGGTTTTATGTCGCCTCCCTCTTGGATCACGGTATCAAGCTCCTGATATACGCAGGGAAGTACGATTTTCAATGCAACTTTATTCACCAGATCAGATGGACATCCCGGTTAGAATGGACACATTCTATTGGATTCAACGAGCAGCCGATTGTTCCATGGTACATGGACCAATCCGATTCGGTCGACGAAGATCGATCGGTAGGTGAATGGAGAACGTACGGCGGATTGACATACGTCTCGATCAAAGGAGCAGGACATATGGTTCCGTATGATAAGCCGGCAGAAAGCTTGGAGATGCTCACGAGGTTCTTGGAACATGAGAGAATGTAAACAAACGAGCATCAATCCGTTCACCAGTTTTGTACCTCTAAAGTGATAGATAAAGAAGGCAGCTCTCTTGTCTGTCAGTAGAGTATGTGATGGTCCAAGAGAGAGCGATATCTCGTCTGTATTATATTCATATGTTTCCTCCTTGTTCCGATAATCTTCTCCAGATCAAGACAGGAGAACCATTATTTGCTTTCTCATTTTTCTATTTCACAAGTCAACAACATGATTATTGCAACAAATACAGAGTGTTCACTTGAGAATCTCATCGAGTTCGGACGTCCCGGCTTTCGAAACCAAACACGACGAAGTCATGGATGAAGAACGATAGAGTGAGCGCCAGTTCCTTGGGAAACAGCAGGTCAGCCAATAGGATGAACGTGGATTGCGTACTGTAAGAATTCATGTAACGTTCTAGCGTTATTCGATCCCATTATCTAAAGCAAGCACAACGATCCAAAACGATAACGGAGGGAGTACGAACAACAACGATCAATAAATAGTCCGTTGTTGTATTAGCGAGAACTAGATAAGAAAATCAACACACGTATTCTAGTTCAAGCAGTGACATCTCGCATAGATGCTCGATGGAAGCTATCTTGTTTATCAATTGTCTAAAGTTCTTTCCCGTCTATTTGGCATTGTATGCACGCAGAAATGAAAAGAAAAAGAGGGTTTTATTATTGCCTTAATACACATATGCCAACATAAAAAGATATCGAGAAGACAGAGGGAGGTAAACATCACTCACGACACCCGGTAGACTTCTCAGAAGGTCCAAGGCTCCCGCATTTCCGCCACCATCATCTTCCTCTCCATCAGGTGCACCGATTGAAATCGCCGTCTTTGCGTCCGGCTCTGCAAAGTTTACCTTGAGATCTTTGAATATATCAGCCGTCGCGATCGGTGATGATGACCAGATCACTCGGAGTCGAGGGAATGTCAAGGTCAGCAGAACAAGTTTTGACTGAATCTCGTGATCGTTTATCCTGGTCGCTACAGAGTCTGTCTTCAGGTCCCTCTTGAAAGTCGTAGGCCGTTTGGAGTCGACGATCGACTGTTTGATCAAGCACATGAGCAGAAGATGAATGCGATCTCAGATAGTAGATTATGGTAAAAACCTGATATATGACGCACCTGAAGGGAGAAGGATTTCTTCTCTTCGAACTCTATCAACAGGATAGGGACCTTATAGTGGACGCTCATCATCTCACATTGCGTGTATCTATCAGTTAACAACACCCCAAGAATGGCCAGTTTAGCACAAATGAATTATCAACACTGAATGATAGAAAAGAAAGAAGATAAGGACCAACAATCTGCCAGACGCGAGACTCTGAATCAAATCTGGAAGACTCTTCCTTTCTACACACATGTCTGGATTAAGGATGTAATCTCCTACGTATAGTGTGACAGGTACAATGAGCATGCCAGTTTCATGCAACATATTAGGAAGTGTCGACCTAAATTCTCGCATATCGACCACGATCTGTATCAACACACAGACCGGAAACAGATCAGCGCTCTTAGTTAATGGTTTTGCTCATTCGCTTTTGTGTGAACAACAGGAAACAAATGAACGAAATAGCATACAGTCGCAGGCTCAGCTTCAGTAGCAGATGCCCCTCCAGCTAATCGAGTACTTATCATCTTGGCAAGCGTTTCGACATTAGATGTTGATTCTGCAGGTGCTCCTCGAGGGTCCCCCGTTATTGGAAGAAGCATCGACTAACAAACCACAAGATACATCAGAAACAAGCGAGATTGTTGTATGGTAAATATGAGGAAGGAACTCACCCCTTTCTCTCGAATCAATCGTTGGAAAGCCTCCTTCTCCTTTCTTAAACCACTAAGATATCTTTGTTCCTCAACAGAGTCTACATACATCATAAAGTAGACTCTGACGGCCAAGCCAGGGTTTGAGCTTCGGTAAACCTGTTAAGATCGATCCAAAGCGCAGACGAGTAAACCTATACACATCTTGATAGCCGTGTCGAGTACTACTTTGACCGGATTAAAGGTTGAACTCACCTCTATTCTTCGGATGAATCCGGGATCTGGATCATACATGACCACAAATCTGGGTCGAAGTTCTTCTAATACCTGGTCATCATCGTCTCCCTTGTAAGGCCTAACAACTATCAAGTCTTCAGGCTGGAGAAGTCCGAAATATTCATCGAAAGCCTCTGGGTCAAAATTTTCGGTCATGGTATCCTGGGCTGATGGCCGAAGAAGGGTCTGTGAGGGGGAAGACTGTCGATTCATTCCTGAAGTGGTTGACCTTGGAGGAGCATCTAACGCCTCGTACGGGTATTCTGAGGATGGTCTATTATATAAGCCTATTGGTTCGATATCTTCTTCACCTTCCCAATCTGATGGAGCCTCGGAGGGGTCACGGAATAGTGGTATTTTGGCGGATTGGTGGATTGTTTCCGGGGGAGCCATCGATCTTTCTCGACCAGGTGGAACAGATGGTTCTCTTGAGGGCGTCATAGATGGTTGTCGGTGAAAGGCAGGAGCGGGGGTCATGGATCTTTGTCTAGCAAAAGAAGGGAGTGGAGATGCTGAAGTTCCCTCTTGTAAGCCTTCATCTTGAAACTGTTGGGAAGACATATGCAGGCTGAGGAGAGTGAAGCGGTTAACCCATCTGAGAGCGTATGTGTAGAGCAGACCTGACTGAACTTTCTACTTACAAATCAGCGATTTCCATGTTTTCAACCTCCAAGAGCTCTGTGCTCTCATCCTCTTCTTCTTTCACATTTCCGTCATCTCCTTTATTTTTGCTTCTCCCGCTCACACTGGCGGCTACACTCCCTGCTCGAACTCTTCTCCTCTTGAACGCAGGCTGACCCGGAATAGTGCCTCTCCCTCTTCCTACGTCCTCTTTTGAAGATCCTGCGCTCGATCGATCCGCTCCATTTCTGGATGGTTTGCTTGCGGCCAGGTTGGTACCTCGTAGATTTCGACTCATATCTCCCAAACCGCCTTTCCACCAGAAATATGTCCGTAGCATTCGTTCCATCATCTCTCTACCAGCAACATTCGATGTGGGTTGAGGTCCGCTGGAATTGGTTGGTGTGGGTGGGGTTGGTTCTCTGGACGTCAGATATTCTCGGAGTTGGGAGCAGGTTCTGTCTGAAGAAGCCATTATCAAGATTGTGTTCGTTCCAGGCTGGCCTGTAACGGGTATCGGTACGGACAAAAGACCACAAGGCACGTCAGGCAGATTATATAGACAGCAGTGCGAGTGATATAGAATACCCTACCTTGACCTGTAGATTTTAAAGCTGCAATCTCCTCCTCGATCTCTTCTAATACGCCAGCTAAGAGTCCCCATTTAGGAAGTTCTTCTAATATCGGTTGAACTCCAGGCGGCCAGACCCCTCCTTCGCCACCCGTCTGTTCAGCCGCCTCTCTGTCTTCTCTCTCCTGTCTTTCGATATCCCTCAAAGCTTCCTCTGCATCCTGGAACTCGTCCGCTTCTGTCTGTCCACCGGCTAAGATGGCTGATGGCGCTTTTTTCTTCTTGGGAGGAGCAGGAATGTATGCTCTTCGTTTTGCGACGTGGAACAATGTGTTGGCTGCATCAAGATAAAGCCAGGGAGATTGATTGTTTGCTTTGGATTTCATCCCTAAAGCCACAGAAGGCGCGGCATTGGCAATTGTTGCTGATGTCAAGATGGTTTCCAAGTGGGAGTTGAACGAGATGGAATCATATGTAAGAAGATAACTATGAGAATATCATTTAGAATGGGAGGAAGAATCGATCATCAGTAGTAGGTCATAGTTGGTTTTTTAGTATTCAGTAATTAAAGCTCACTTGAGTAACAATCGAAGAGTAGTGAGATCCGAAACGAGACGCTTTGTTCTTGGACCCACTCGATGCCATACAGGATCCAGTTGACCTCTGACGATCTTGTCAAAATTCCTGAACAAAGCGTTATCTACAGTCATCTCATCCATATCCACCTATGTTGGCGGGAATATTAATCAGGGACAGACATAGGTTAGCACAACCAGATAGATCAGTGATGAAAAGAACAAATCGGAACAGAAGACGAACGAACTCCTGATGCAGATTTCCGAAATTCCGCTAGAGTAGCATCCATGCATTCAACGATGGCCCCTTGAATCTCTTGCATCCCTTTCGTCAGAGGTTGATAAAGTTCGATAACATCCGCTTTTCTCTGACCTAGTGATATATGAACTTCTGCATGAAATCTGATAGGTGTTTCTTGTTAGTCCATCTTGTTGTTGTTGTTCAACAAGCGCACATACCCTCTTCTCTTCTTGATTGTATAGCTTACCTAGGCCAAAGGGTCACTCTTCTTAGGGAGAGCATCTTCATACACGTCTGAAGCGGTGTCATAGTTGCGTTGAAATGTTCTGGTTCGTCCGAGAATGCTTTAAGAAACCCTTGCTGATAGATTGGAGGAACAAATCGTAAGAGGTGAGCGCTCTGGTGAAAACCTGATATCTTGAGAAGAAGAATCAAGAGCCGAGGGAGATACATGGTTGGATTGTCTGTACAGTCTGACAATGAATGCCTCCTGACTCGTTTGATTGACCCTGATGAGAGAACCCCTGGATGTTAGATATCATCATACTACACTTATTATGACCAGGTAGAGGGAAGAACAAACTTTTCAGCATGAAGAATCATCAGACCAGTAATCATCTCTGTTGGAACGTTCTTCGTCAACAAGTCGACGATCAAAATTCTAGAGGTGATTGAGAATATTCCTCCTTGCAGATACAATTCATTTCTGTAGCAAACAACCGACCGAATCAAAGACATTTTCAATGGCCGCATGTAGGTCTAGTCAAAGAAATGTAGGAAGAGACAAACCGTTCTTTTGACGGCATCTCGTGGGTAATCTTTCTTAGGCCGGGCTTCCGAACACCCATAATACCTAAGAGTTCTCCAATTCCGTTCTCTTCATCCGGACTAGCGTTGATCTACACCGATCCGATTCGATTCAACCCAATCCAGATTTCACGATCGTTACCATCAAACGGACCAGACAAGAAGGGGAATAAGTGTTCCTCTTTCTTTCCTTCAGACACATTGACACATGTAGAAGCGGAGGGGGAGAGGACTGACAAGAAGGACTAAGTTCTTCTCTCCGTCATATATCTTCAACAGAGTACAAACGATCTTCCTCAGCCCAAGTCCCTTTGCGAGGATTAGCAGATCGTCCGTCTCTGGCGGAGCAATCTCTCTGATGATGGACGTGAGGAAGGGCAAATTCCGAGGCATCCCGAATCAGTAGTCTTTAGGGATGGCTGGTGATAGTCTGGCACAGTATAGGAACGATATTTGATTGAGGTTGGTTCCAGAAAAGGATGGTTGACTGGTATATGTATGTGTATATCGGAACACGTCTGCAAGACCGCTTGCGTCATCGTTATAATGAAGCAACCTTCTCACAATAACGCTTTCTATGCCTCTGATTCTCCCTTCACTGAGAATATTCAAAATACTTTCGAGAAATCAAGAGTCACACATATTGAGAGTTTTGGTATCTTTGAGACCAGGGATACAATCTGATGGGTTTAGCCCAAATCGACGAACACTTGAAGGAAACAATGAGATAAAAAGAAGTAAACTACTACAAGATACAGCTTGGTCATACACTACAGTAAAGCAAGGGGTTAAAAACAGATGCGAGAAGAGAGGATGAGAAACATCTTCTTTTTAAATATATATAGCTTTTCCTGCTTAGGCAAAGTAGCTCTTGGCGAGCTCCAAAGCCTTCTTAACGTTCTCGTCCTTTCCTCCAGCCTTCTCGAGGTCGCCGACCAAGCCGTCGAGCTGCTTCTTGAAGTCAGTTTTGGCCTTCTTGAGAGCAGACTCCCACTCTTTCTGCTTGGACTCGGCATCAGAGGTCTTCTCTCCAGACTTCGCAGACTCCTTTACGGCGTCAGCGGTAGCTGAGGCAGAAGGAGCCTTGTCAAGGGTCTTCTGAAGGTCGGCCTGGAGAGCAGAGACTCGCTTCTGAACATCTCCAGAGAGGGATCCGGAGGCGGCTGTCGTCAATTCAAAATAATCCACCATCAGCTAAGTTCTTTTTAAAGTACGTTATGCGGTGTGTGATGTGCAGACAAGGCAAGGTACTCACTCTTTAATCCGCTGACGACAGCCTCCAACTGCTTTTTGCTAGAGCTGAACTGGTTCTCTCCCTCCTTGGCAGCCTTCTGTCCGGAAGATCCGAGCTTGACTCCAGCCCTGGAGAGGGCAAGGGCAATGAGAGAGGCGAAAGCGGGAGAAACAACCTGCACGGTCTGGACAACCTTCTCAGTGTCGACCTTATCAGAAATCTTCTCAGCTCCAGACTCAGCGTAGGACTTGGCTTGCTTGACCTGCACGAGCGAGAAAGAAAAGAAGTCAAATCAAGTCAGCAAATGCGAGACCGTTCATTTGAAAAGGCTATATCTTTGGGTTTCGTACCAAGTTCTCGGTATCGATCTTGCCAGACTTGTCGGCCAACCAAGACTCAATGGTATCAGCAGGAATTCCGGCCTTCTTGGCGATAGCCTTAGCCTGGGTCAACACCTTCTCGAGGTCCTCCTTGTCAGCTGAAAAGACCAAAATTGGGACCGGTTATTAGCATCTTTTTTTTAAGAAGAGATACATGGTCGGATGGACAAGATTAAACGAGATGAACGAACCATCCTGAAGCTTGTGGAACAGCTCCTCAAGACCACCGTTGCCGTCCTTGTACTCTTGAGCTTTCTTGTAAAGCTTCTCAGCCGTAGCCTCAAGCTCCTTCAACTGGTCACCTCCCTGCTCCTTGATCTTGTCGGTTATAGAAGAGAAATCGCCAGTAGCAAAGGCGATAGCCAAGGGACCGGTGGCAGGAATAGACTGGGAGACATACTACACAGGGCGAAGAGAAGAGCATTAGATGGGATGCTTGGATGGAGTAGAAGAATGACAAGGAAATATTTAGCCAACCTTGATGATGCCCTTCCACTCGTCTCCGACCATGTCCTGAGCCTTCTCGAGGAAAGATTTCCAGTCGACATCTCCGATCTTGCCTGTAGGCAATGGAGAATATATCTACGCGTCAGTAGATAGCTTCAACTAGATAGGACCGCATAAGCAACGTACCCTTGGCCTCCTTCAAAGCGTGCTCGGCAGCATCAACGAATGGCTCGACTTCCTTCCCTCCAACCTTCTTGAGCTTGGCGAGGGCACCTCCGATATCCTGCTCCTTCAGATCATTTGAAATGCCAGTCAAGAACTCGGAAAGTCCACCGTGCTCCTGGATCTTCTTATAGACAGTCTGGGAGATGGCAAGTGCAGGCCCAAGTCCAGCCAAGGAAGCGGCCTGGTAAGACAAGCTGGAGGCCTGATCGGCACCCTGCTTGGTGGTATCGATCATAGTGTGGGCTTTAGCCGCAAGCTCCCTAAGAGATAGAAAGACATGGAGGTAAGGAATGAGCTAGGTCGAAGGACGAGACATCAAAAAGAAAGGATATCGACGAACCTGATGGGCTTGACGTAGACAAACAAGGCAGATCCTCCGGCGACAAGAACACCCAGGACGATCCACATCTGAACGTTCGGATTGGTAAACCTACGGTGTGAGCGAGACTATTCCATACAGCAAAAGGGTAAAAGAATAGAGAAGTAAAGACTCGTACGGGCGTGTGGCTGTGGACAGGAGAGGCGGCCCCAGTTGAGGCAAATCGCTTAGAAGCAAGAGTCACTCGCTGGGAGATTGGTGAGGGAACCGGTCGAGGAATAGCCCGGAAAGCAGCCTGAGGTGATCCAATTGAAAGAGATGTTGAGCACAAGGTTCTGGTGACCAGAAGATATCAAAACATGGCGAAGGAGAAGGAAGCAAAGAAGAAAACAAAACGAACCGGTCGGGAAGAGATGGTAGCGAACTGCCTGGCCGAGGTGGGAACGGCAGCGGTTCGGAGGGCGACTCGAGCAAAAGACATGTTGGTAGATGTGTACTTTATATGTGGTTGTTTGAGGAATAGATCAAATATAGCAATACAGATGAAGATAGAGATGGATCAAGATGAAGAAGAAGAGAAAGGAAAGAGCAAGAAAGAAAAAAACGATTCGTTCTTGTACGTTTTTACTTTGAATAAAATCAAACGGCGTCATCAGCGAGAACAGAGACATTCCATAAACCGGTGACATCATTGGTGTCTTGGGGGTTGTATGGGGGTAATTTGGTCAAAATTGGGGGTCAATTTGGTGTTCAAAGTGGGGGAAATCATATACAGCTGCCTTGGGCATATCTGGGATCTTTTGGGAACTCGTTTGGGCTACCATAACCCTAGCCCGTTTCGCTCAGTATCACAGTATCATCCCAGTACCGAAATTAACGACATCGTCTCTCACTCACAATTGCCTCTTTCTCTTTCTCTCTCTATCAACCTCGACATCTGTCTCTTCATACAGACATCCACACTTTCCTTCGACATCTGTTCGCCTGCTCATAAACATCTCCATATAGTCGTTTCGTTATGTCTGAGAGAAAGGTTCTCAACAAAGTAAGCATTCCTTCCTCTTTTCTCTGATCTGCTCACTTATTTGAGAACCTGACCCTTCAACTCTTTCTTCCTCTTTCTCTAGTACTTCCCTCCGGATTTCGATCCGGCAAAGTATGTAGCTCAGTTTTCTTTCCACTTTGTTCACTCATAAATTTAGTCACTTATCTTCCTCTTCTTCTTAACTCGTGGCAATATCTAGAATCCCTCGGCGGAAGCTGAAGGACAAGAATGATCAACAGGTCGTCCGTCTGATGGCTCCGTTCTCAATGAGGTGCAACTCGTGTGGCGAGTATATCTACAAGGGTAAGAAGTTCAATGCCAGGAAGGAGACCGTACTGGGTGAAGACTATCACGGCATCAAGGTTCGTTCAACCGCTTTATTCTCTTAGGACTTGTGTGTAGATAGCATTGTAAATAGACGAGAATCATCCACTGACCAATGCCTTTCTCTTCGCTTGTTCACTTCCTTGCTGACAGATCTTTCGATTCTATATCAAATGCACCCTTTGTTCGTCAGAGATCAGTAAGTTTCATTCCTTTTTGATTGATGTATTTTTGTCCGATATGAAGCCGAAAACTGATAATTCACCTGATATACGCGTCTGTGTGTATGCAGCCTTCAAAACGTGAGTTCGCGTGACTGATCCTCTTTGGAAGGAGTTCTTTGTTGCCAAGATAAGGCTCGCTCAAGACAGAGAGACTAAATTCCCTTCGTATTGATCTTCTTCTTATTCTCAGAGATCCTCAGAACGCCGACTATCTGGCCGAGCACGGAGCGTCTCGAAATTTTGAGGTACGTCTTGCTTCTGTCCTATGCTTGTCCTGTGAATTTTTCATACTCTGAAGACTGCCATAGCTGATACGCTTGTATTTGCGTTTTGACGCGTGCATGTCTATTCTGTTGGCTCTCTTAGTCTTGGCGGGATGATGCGGACGAACATAACAAGGCAACTTATATGCCTGACGCAGGGGAGGACGATGAGGAAGAGTCGGCGGCGGACAAAGAGAGGGATGACGCGATGAAGATGTTGGAGAGCTCAACTGAGAGTGCGAAGCGGGAGATGGATGTTCTAGATGCATTACAGGACATTAGGTTCGTTCATCTCCATCTTGATAACTATATCTCTATTTGCATCCCAGATGTCTTGCTGGACTTGATGGGCCTTCCAAGCCCCATAGTGTTGCAGAGTATACTGACCAAAGCGTGTGCGTCTGTGTTCTTTACTGTTAATATTAGATCACGGAACGCTCGAAACGAACGGGTCGGCATCTCACTATCCGAGCCTCATCCTTCGACATCGACGGCGGCACTGACGGCAGAAGATTTAGTCCGACTGGCGGAGGAGGAGGAGGACGAGAAGTTGGTCCGGTCGGTGTTTGCGCAGATTCCATCGAACCCAGTCAAGCCTGCAGCTCTTGGCGGAGAGTATGGGTCATCTGATGAGGATGTGCCAGAGGGTGCCGATGGCGAGGAGTCCAAGCCAACACCATCGACAATCACAGTGAAGCGGAAATATGATCCTTCCATGACCGAGGATGACTCACCATCATTGGCAAGTCTGCTAGAGAAGAAGGGTCTGGCTGGTCGGCCCGGTCCTACTGCGGTAGAGGCTGGAGTTGCACGGAAAGGTACGGGCGTAGGAGGTGGATTCGGATTTGGAGCAGGCGTAGGAGGAGTAGCCAAGAAGAAAAAGGTTGGAGGATTATTGGGTGGAATAGTCGTCAAGAAGAAATGATTGCCTCCTCTCCCAATAATTCCTTCGTGTCGGCGTCGCGGCGGATACACTATGTTGCCTCCTTCCTCTATTTTCACTTTATATATTTCCGGGTTTGTTGTTCTTGTAGTAATATTTCTGTCCTTGACTTTCATGTCGATGTTCAATTCAAATCAGGTCGTCAAGTTGATCCAAGACTTGGGATGTTAACAATTGTGGATGTATTATCGAACCAAAACGAGCGTTCAGACAACGAGTTGTCAAGAGCAACACTGGCGCCACCGGGAATTACTTTGATCTCTCAAACCTCATTCTGGCTTGTAGCAAACTTTGCACTCATCGACGAGTTGATCACTGACCGCATTTGTTTTCAAATGCCGAGCGCAAGTGTGTCTCTATCTACTGACACTTAGGATTGAAACATATAGAAAGACAAGTGATGACGAGGGCTGACGTATCACTCAGGGGTGTTTTCACTGATTAACATAGCGTATGTTCCTCGTTTGTATGATTCTCATAGTCTGTGTCCAAAAGTGGACGTTCCAAGATTGTCTAGACAAGAATAACAAAGGAACCGCTCGACTTACCATGATCGCCTGTCCTCTCTTACGTTGTTCCTTTCTTTCCCGATCTTGACCGTCTTGATCTCGACCTGGTCGTCGAGCTCTCAGGGTCCATATTTGTCACATCTTTTACCTCAATAGTTCCTTTTTTTTTCTTTCCGTTTCTCTTGGTTGAAGACGAGGTCTTGATGATGTATTTGTTCTCTCTATCTATCATTCTCGTTGGAGATTCAACGTTTGAGGACAACTTTAGTTCATTTGTCTGAACTTATATCGCCGACTAACATCATCTTAATCAATAGTATGACCGCTCTTGTCAGCACTCGAATCCAAACTGCTGAACCTGTTGAGGATGCGGAACCCGAACCAACTTTTGTAGAGGAACCTTCAAGGTATCCAAACTCGCTTGCTAATCCTGGAAAAGATGATGACCATCCAGGACCTTGCCGGCCAAGCTTGTCTTTTACAGGCCAGACCGGTCGAAGGGTTTCTTACACTGTTTGTCTTCCCCCCAATTCTTGTTGTACTTCGGTCAGACTTCATGATACCCAACCCTAAAATATGGCCTAATCTTCTTTGGTAGCAAATCTCGGTTCTGGATAATGTGCCTGAAGAGGATGATTTGGACGGACCTCAGGTCTTTGACGGCTTGGGAGAAGCTGTAGAGAGTGGATCTGGCCCAAGAAGTGCTATGGTTCGTTTTTATTGCTCTTCTTTGAACAAAGATTGGGTTCTGTATTGGCGTAATCAGTTTACAATCGATCTTTGAACTGACAGAGAGCTGCCGTCTATACCTTTCCATGTATAGTCGGGATACAGAGCTTGGAGAAGGGATTCTGCAGCTTCTGCCACGGACGCAACTGCCGATGATCTTGTACATCCACATCCAAACGCATCTTCTACATTCATTTCTGACATTTGTTTGCTCATTGTGTTCTGAAACTTTAGGAACCTTGCCCACTTCTAGCATTCACTCAAGTCTCTCCCTTACACGACTCGTTCCAACACTCGTCTGGAATGTTTGACAACTTCCGCTTTTCTTCTCTGGATTCCATCTCGACTAATCTACCTCAATCTCTTCCGTCGGTCTCACCTGCTCGACCGGGTACCGCAGAATCCTCTTTCAGCCAGGATGATTCTTTTGAAACTCCTAATACGCCAGGCTGGTCTCCGAGACACTCCGGTACGCCAAACCTATCCAACATGTTTCTGTTCGTCTTTTTATATAGACAAGCGACTTTACTCACTACAATCATACAACTATTATACTCTTGAACTAGATTCCTATGCAGGTCTTTCATCTCGCTCCAATCGAATCTCTACGCCAGCTGTTCATATATCTACTCACCTGGATTCGTCCCGAACATCATCTTATGATCCCGATCAGAAAATCATGGAATACCAGATAGATTCATTTGCCGGAAAGGATGTATTAGAGTCACCATGGGTCGACGAGAGAGATTCGCGGATGCTTGTTGACCAGTCTTTGTTGGAGCTTGAGAAGAGAATGTGCGCCACAGAGAAAGAAGTCTCGAACCAAAAGTTGTGATGAGCGACGGACGGTAGAGAGACTAAGCGAGATCATTCCTATTCAACCCCTTTTGAACATAGTTTATCTCTCGAATTCAAACCATCATTATTCCTTGTAGTTTAACCGTTCCACATTATTATTTATCTAGTCTGAACAATTGCGGCCTTAGTTAGATGTCTTTCGTATATTTCTTATCGGTATCGTACGGCTGTCCAGCGTTTGACAAACATTCTGTAAGCTACTTCGTCCAAAAGGCGACGCACGATAATCAGCAAGGGGGTCTGTCGGTCAAACAATTGAACAGCCAGAAGGCTCACGTGATCAACCGCCCCATTTCGGTCTCGAACGCCTTCACGCCGCCTCTTCCGTTTACTCACCAACACTCGACACACTCATTCACATTATGGCCGGAAGAAGTAGCAGCAAAAAAGCAAGGTTCGTGTGTGACTCTCCGATTGCTACCTACGTTGTTATAGCTGTAAAGCTAGATCTCACCAAGGAGCTTTTGTCTGATTTTTCACCTCTTAACTATCTCTATCTTCTTAACTCTCTTCAATTCAACTCGAATCGGATCGACTTTTTATCCATCCCTTCCTCGCTATCATCGTTCTTGTTGAATTTCGATCTCGGACGGACAAAAACGATTGATACAATTCCCTTAACGTTGTTAAAACTTTAGGACGATCCTTGTTAAGCTCATCAGCACAGCGTTGACGGGTACATTCTACGGAGTTGCAAGGCCTAGGTTGTCACCGAAGATGGCCATGATGAAGTATGATAAAGCTGGTGGGTTTTCTTCCTCTCATTTTCCACCCTTCTTTCCCAAAGATTGTCCCGGAATGGATTTGAGCTTGGCTGCCAAGATGTCAAATCCTGATTGAACAGCTATCGGCGGGGTGTGGCCGGCCGGCTGCATTTTGGTCACAGAAAGGACTTGAGACCTGTTCATAACAGGGGGCGAAGGACTCTTTAAACCAAACATCCTATTCACCTGTATCTTCTCTAGTTTTCGTGTTTTTCGGTGCAGCGTTTGACTGACCAGCATATCTCTTTGTCTTCTTTCGTATTCTTGTGTCTTGTTCGCACGTGTTCAACTCTTGCTCTTATCGCAGTCAACCGACACGTCCTTTTTGTGGAGAAAGGCCGATTATAAGAGAATGAACATTCAAGCTTCCTCATTGGTTTCAGACCTTTACATCTCGACATTCTGTTCTATCGGAACGATAGAAGTGACAGGAAAGAACAATGGACAAATTGAGAACAGGACAAAATGGTGTTAATCTAATCTTGGAAAGTATCCAAAAGAAGGTAAGAAATCTGAGAGGGACGTCCAACTTTGGATCTTAGTCGTGTGCCCTGGCAGATACTTCTCAGAACATCTTGTTGATCAAAGCACCATCAACATGATATCGAAAGGTGTGAAAGAAGGCCCGGGAGAGAGTAGAAGAAAACTCATCCAGAGAAATACTAAGAATTGAGGTCAAGGGGTGGGTATATAAACTCTCGAGAGCTTTTGAAGAAGATAAGAAGGAAAGATAGAAATATTCGTTTGGATACCCAAACAAAGGATAGAAAGGGAGGAACTTTTTACAAGGAAACTAAAAAGGATAACGGCGGGCCAAATTGGCCGTCGATGAGGAATATAAGAAAAGCTTACGAGAAGCCGAAAGAAAATCAAACGAATGAAGAAATAATATGAGAAAGAAAAAAAAACAGAAAACCCAAATTCGGTCGTTTTAAGAGTACCGGATGAAAAGAAAAGCCGGTGAACATGCATGAGAAGGAATAAACAATGATCCAAAGGAGAAGAGAAGATATGGTAGCGGCGGAGACATATATAAAGACGTGTACGAAGTTGGCCTAGATGAGTAGAAGTATAGAGCATGGGTAAGCATAGCTGGTCTATTTCTAACGGATAGACGTGAATATACAATGAGGAGACAGACCGTTCAAAACTATGTAACAGAATCAGTCGGCCAGTGTGGGCCATCTGGAGGAAAGGCAGAGGAATTATTCTATCAAACGTACATACCAAAATTAATGTTAGCGGATGATGCCAATTGTATCAAGATGGAGAATGCCAGACAAAGGGAGAACAGGACGAACGGCGCGGATCGCTTGTCAGAGGATTCACGAACTGCTCTGGGATACTAGGAGGAGGCTGATGTGCAGAGGATCGGATAGTGCTATCCATATCTACCGCAGATGAGGTATAATCACCCGAAACATCTTCTTCCTCGGTTGTTCCATCGTTGCTGCTCTCTTCTTCCAACTGATCATTGTCTAGTTACCAAGAGAAGAACCAAGAGACGATCAGTTTCAAGGTCAAAGATGTATCCTCACTAGGTAGAACATACTAGTTAGTTTCCTTCCATAGAGCCCAAGCATCTGTTCTGCACCAGTGGACGACAAGAAGCTAGCGGAGTTCCTTTTCGTCTTATTTTGATCAGGATCCATACCGAGTCTAGATGACTGGACTGATTCTTGACCTATTGGGTCTACATGTAAAACTTCCAAGCTAGCAGTGGTTTCTGAGGCAGTCGCTGGAGGATCTTCGAAAATATCCTGGAATCTGCAAAGAAACAGAAGCACACAAAAGCAAAACGTCAACATACACCTATCAAACCAGGCCCTAACAGACTTGGCAGGTTAGACCCACTGAGAAACTAGTTCGGAGAATACTCCGGCAGGAATACCTAGAGTTGGCGAAAAAACAATCCCAACCTATATAAAAGCATTGGAAATGAGCGAAAAGGTTTCTGATAGAAAGAGCAGACTAACAACTTACGTTTCGCAAAGTCATCTTGTTCACGGCAGCATTCTCTACAATCAGGATCAGATGGGCAGTCAATGCTCTCAATAGACAGTAATTGTGGACAGGAAGCTGCCCCACAAGGTGCCGAAGCTCTCGGATCCTGTCTTGTGATTCGGCCAGATCTATATGTATGTATGCTTCTAGTCAGCTTCACAGATATCATGATTCAAAGATATATATGGAAATCAGAGGTTGCATACCGATAACAGCCAGAAACTGCATGTGTAGCTCTCGAGTCAACAGACTGGTAGTAAGCTCACGGAGGAAGAGCTATCGTTCGATAAAATGTAGAATCAGTTTCATCTCGTTCTACAGGCAACTTAAAACAGAAATGTACACACCTTGAGAAGACCTGCGATAGCATGCGGGTCTACCGTCTCACCATGTTGGAGCAGATCAAAGTCTCCGTCTAAAGTAGAGGGAGTGAGAAAGGAAGTTTCAAGTCAGAACTGCTATCGGAGTCTGTTGGATTCAACACTTAAGCAGACGAACCAGTGTTGAAGCGTTCCCGAAGACTCTTGATCAGAGCAGTGGATCCACTAAGACGATAGATTCCTTCCTCCAACTCTGCGTTCTTAGCTTCGAGATATTTGATACTAGAGGTTAAGAAGATGCCGAACATGTTCATCTCAGCACAACTTGCTCTCAATAGTTCTCTACTTATGAGAAACAACAAACGACAAACCATCGAAAGACGACCGCAGGAAGACCCGCTACTTCAGCAACCAGAACGGACTCTGCTAGGGGGACCGCAAAGACAGGTCGAGCGGCCACTAGATTGCTATGAGAAGATGATCCGCCTGTTCATAACGCCAAACCAAACCAAACAACTCTGAGTCTACTTCGAGAAAAGAAGGCAGGAAAAAGAAACAGAGAGAACATACTGATCTTTCCAAACCCAAAGCCCCATCTTCCGGATTTTGACTTTCGCTCCCTGTCCGGCAAGTCGTCCTTTGCGCCAAATTTGAAGCCAGCCGGAATGGGCGCTCCCCCCTGAGGTCCAGAGATTTTGTGCCTTGATCGAAACGAGTCCTTCTCTTCCTGTAGAACTCCTTGAGTTATAGGGGGCGACCGAGAAGGAGGCGGTAACCTAGAAGCAACCCTTGGTGGCGGCAAGTTGCTCTGTCGCTGAGATCTTGAATCAGCTTGGGCGCTCGTGTTACTTGAAAACGGGCCGTTTCCACTCGGAGAGAGCCCGTAAGGTCTCTCTGTGATAATGGACAGGAGACCAGCGTCGCTTCGAACAGAAGATGTGCTGCCTCGTCGACCAGAATCAAACATTCGAGGAGGAGCTTCCAATGGTGTCTCAGCCGTTGGTGGAACTGCTGACACGGTCGGACCGGTCGTCAGGTTTGTTCTGGACAGTGAGGTCTGGTTGACCTGAGAGAGAGGTTTGGCTGGGCCGACGACGATATCATCCTTCGACAGCTTTCGAACCGAAGGTTTTCGCTGAACGCCCTTCAGACTGTTGTTTGTTGACGAGCGAGGAAGCCCAGTTGTAGGCGAAGTCTCAATCGGCTGTCGATCCTGAGGAGCTGGGTTGATCGCTCGGGGAAAGTCACCTGTGGTGAACCGGACGAGCATTTTGACCCACTGACAATGGTACAGATGATATCATGGATAGAAGAGGTAAAAGCAATCAGAGATGTTCGCCTTCAGCAGGGCCTCTCTTCAAAGCTCGGGAACGACGATCTCTTACCTCGTCTCGGTCCTCATCCGTCTCTGCACAGAGAACATGTCGGGTTCCTTTCGAGCCAGAAACCGAGCTCTCAATGATCAAGAACGCGTGGCGTTGATGTGGGTCGTTTCCCTCAGTGCTTTCTTTACTACGACCGATCTGAGCGCCTGCTATAGGTATCGAGCCAACGTATGGACCGCCCTTCTATTAACAGCCAAGTCAATATACGGGATCATCCAGGCAGACATACATACGATTATTTGAACAACAGTGAGTCAGTTCAACCTCACAACAAGATACCAGAAAGGATATATGTACTCACGGTCTCAAAGTAGTCCATCACTGGGCGACCGAGTGCGCCTAATATAAAGTACCGTCTCTTCATCCCTCCCAATCTTTGACCTCGACGAGTGAGGTATCCTTCTTTGGTGACTGGAACCGAGTCTTTTTCGAGAGGAATCACGTCGGTACTGAGGAAGTAACAAAAGTCCTCTTTATCCGTCATTCTCGCTTGTAAAACTGAAACCAGATAGGCCTCCAACAGACCCTTTAGTTGATAGGTCAAAAACAAAAGTGATTGGAAAAAAAGAGAACGAATCTTCTTAGCAAACTGATAGATACATCGTGCACGCGTAGTTCACACCTGAGCAGATTCGCTTACCTTTCTTTGATCGACTTTGCTCATAGAGAATTCTCTCCAGGCTTTGGCCTCCGGTAACGATGGGATTCCCAGAGCCTTCGTCTCTTTTCTGCCAGTCCTCTTTCTTAGACTGTTGTCAAGGGCCAGAAAGTCAGAGAATAGCTTGTCGACCTTCCACACTTTTGGTTGAATCGATCCCATTAATGATGGGGTGTCGGTCGTGGATGATGACAATGATGTTGACGATGGCGGAGGAGAAGAAACCGAGACGGTGATTCTGAACCTAACAACGTCCTTTCCATATTCGTTTGTCATTACTCCGCAAGACGGAATTACGATCTTTGTGTATGGCAACATTGGGTAACTTAACCTGACCTGGAAGCTCGAGGACGAGGAGCTGAAAGCTCGATCATGGGATGGATCTGAAGAGATGGTGTCTTCTGGCTCTTGCTGTAAGGACATGGGGATAGAGGTTGAAGAACCAAGGGGTGTGTTGCCAGACCGGACGAACGATGAGTTTGCAGAAAGGGGTGAAGCTGGAGGCCGGTTCTGCAGAGTTGGAGAGGATGAGTACGCTGGGGGTGAAGATTGAAACTGTCTGGGAGAAACTTGGCGCGGGGTATGATTGGCCAACGATGAGCTTGACGAGTGAGAAAGATATCCTTGAAGGCCGGGATCATTGGCGAAAGGAACTACGCTTCCTGTGGATGAGCTATGAAGCTGGTTTTGGGCGGATCGGATTTCTTCCAGATGGGATCTTCTTGCCAAGCCATCGTCTATTGAAGAGTTTGGAAGGATATGTTCTTTGAACGCCAGGTGTTGCTGCCTCTGAAGTTCTTTTTCTGTACCTAACGGAAACGTTTGTTCTTCGTCCATCAACGATTCCTCTAAGCTTCCGTTTATCTCCTGATCAAACGTTGTTCTGTAGGTCATTGGAGGTAACAGAGTAGACGTAAGGAAATTTGAGGGATCTTGAACGGCTTGAAGAGCGGAATTACTAGAAACAGAATGAGAGCGAGATCTTTGGTTACGATCGTTCTCCGGCGAAGATACGGAGAGCACATAGGTAGGCGCCTGAACAGGAAACCCGTCGGGTGTCGATCCCTCGGGTAGGGAAGCCAGAGGTACATTCGACGAGTTAAGTTTGTTCAAATCAGATCTCTCAAAGTCGAGCAAGCCTCCTCCTGCGTGATCCCTTCTTGACGAGATCTCGGATTGTTGTTCGGAATTTCCAGACAAAGATGATTGTTCGCCTGATCTGGCTTTGGAGAGAATGATTGGAGACGAAAGTGAATGCCGACCAGAAGAAGCTTGGGGGGTTGATGGAGCATTGAGCGGGGGAGCGGAAGAAGAAGAGGATAACTGATCATCATGCGGACTGTTGATTGCTCCGACGTCGAGATCACCCCAATCTCTTGCCAACCTAGCTCCCCCGGCCCATTGATCATCTGTCAAGACACCACTAACGGTTGACTGAGACAGATTACTGATGCTTGTGTTCATGCTGGCAAAAGAATCGGTACTGATAGCTGATGAGTTACTTTCCAACCTATCTCGAGAACCATTCCCACGAGTCCCTCGAACAACTTCCTCGCTCCATTGACGCTTGCCTAGCGAAGGTTTCTGCTGCTGCTGCTGCTGCTGTTGTTGTTGTTGTTGTTGAACAAGTGTCAGGCCGGCAGAAGTTGACGAGCTTCTGGGAGGAAGTCTACCAGAAGCACTACTACTAACACCAACATTGGAGACAGTAGGTCCAGCGAGAGACGGGTTCATATCTCCGCCTAGACCAAGTGATGAATACGAGTTTGGTAGATAGGAAGATGATGGCATGTATCCTCCTTGATCGGGCGGAGAGACAGCTCTGTTCAATCTACACGCTACCAACGCCCGGTCTCGTTCATTCCGGAGTCGATTCTCTGTGTTCCTTGAGGCGTCCACTTTGAGCTGGAGGTTTTGGATGATTTTCCACAAACCGGCTGTTGGAGAAAGTCAGGAAAGCAGAGTCGAGGAAAGAAAGGAGAGAACGGAGAAGGAAAGAAAGGATGATAAACCCGTCAGCCCGAACAACAGCGATTGATTGAGCTCAGACACGACCGAAGACTCCAACCAAACTCACCGTTCTCCTCCACAGACTGGTTTCTATCTCTGACGACGGCTTCTAGAGCACGGTTGTGATCACCTCCGTTGGACTCGAGTACACCGGTGACCGTCATGGCTGGCAGGGAGCCTAGGCTGGACAGATTGGATGGACTCCTTGGAATCGTCAGCACGTCCGAAGGAGGTTGCGTGACGAGAGAAACGGCTGATGCACCGTTCGGTGGTTTGGGAGACGAATTCGAGGCTGAGATCAACATGACAAGGTGAGCCCACTATCTTGGATGGCTTCATTGAGAAAAGGGAAAAGAAACGAAGGAGAAAGCAGAAGGAAAGGAAAAGAGAGATAGAGAAAAGAACACGTACCTGTCCGCTTGGATTCAGCCATGGTAAACAAACAGCTTGGCTGGACCGAAAGGGCGACGATACGCGGGCTATCAACGAAGGAAGGGGAAAGATTACCAGAGATTAGGGTTTCCCAGAAAGCAAGAAAGCGAGCAAGCAAAGAGATTTGTCCAGAAGAGAAGGCTGAAGGTTTTCAGTATATACAGAATGTGTGTATGCGTGTTATCCAGAGTGGTGGATACAGAAGATGGAAGCAAGGTCGATCGTGGTGTTGTGTGTTGTTGCGTGTGTGGTGCGAGAGAAGGAGTGAAGGCGAAGAAAGGGAAAGAGAGGGGAAAAATCGACAGTTTATTTTGGCCGACGCGTGTGAGAGATGGGAAATAAGGAAAATACATCTATCGGATCAACATCTTCAAACGACGACGATCTATCATGCTCGATATACCCTCCTTGAAGGTTACAGGTTGGTCTTTCTTTTCTTTTGGTGCTTGGTTTGCTTTGGCTTTTTGAGTCGTCTCGCTGACCGACATGTTGCTTTCTCTTAGAGCTCAAAGCAGAACTCGACAAGGCCGGAGTGAGCTACTCGAAATCATCAAAAAAGGCAGATGCAAGTGTTTCCAGCCGTCCTATGTAGTCTCAATCAGTTGTGTCCTTGTTCTCATCCGTGATTTCTTTGCCCGAAAACCCTACCCATCCTGGAAGGATAGCTCGCCGCTCTCCTCCAGAGTCAGTCAGAGTCAGAGTCAACGCCGATCGCCGACGGATCCAAAGTCAGTGAGGAACCAACTCCCTCGGTCGGATTCAAACTCGAACTCGACGTCAACGGCAAGGTCGCTCCTGTATCCACACTATCCATTCCTCCTCCTGTCGAGGTTATCCCTGAAATGTTACCTCTGACAGAAGTAGCCGCCGAGCAGCCTGTGAACGAGCAGCCGGATATATCGGTAGCTCCCAATCCAGATGAAATCCCTGTTCCTCTTACGGAAGAGCAGGAAGCGGCTGTCAAGAAAGCTGAGGAGTTGGGTGCCGGGTCGAACGGAGCGGAAGGTGCATCCAACGCAGGGATTGCTTTGAAGGAGGTTGAATCAGAACCGAAAGCAGAGGAGGAAAGTAATGTTGAGATGGAGGCCGAGATCGAATCCAAGAAGCGACATCTCGCTACCGAGGAAGAAGAGGAAGAGGACGATAGCGTAAACAAACGAGCTCGACCTGGTTCTCCCGACCCAGCTGTCACTGTTACTGCCCCTCCTACTGCTCGAGTAATCCAGCCTCAAGAGATTGATCTGTCTGCCGAACGACCTTCGAATTTTGTCGAGGGTGGTCATCCGCCGACACGTTCGCTCTATATAACCAACCTTCGACGGCCACTTCCCGATGAAGCACTCCGGAGTCTACTGGATCCGTTCGGGCCTATTGATCATCAGGCAGGTTACGGTGGCGATAGTGGTGACGGTGATGAAGGCCACGGTGGTTGGTGGTTAAGCCCTGTAAAGTCCCACGCGTTCGTTTCTTACCAAGACGCAGTTTCGGCCAAGAGAGCATACGAAGGCTTGCAATCGCTTGAGGGTTTCCCACCTGAAGCGATTGACCCACCGGCTCTGAAGGTGGAGTATTTATCTACAGGCGTGATTCCTTCTTTGGTCGAGCAGGAAGAGGCTTCTTGGCGCGGAGGAAGAAAAAAGCTGAACCTGATCATCCGGAAGGAGTCATCGGTGGATCAGCAGGGAGAACACTACTGGGTGTTTGAGTACAAGAGCGCAGGAGACGTCAGTCTGGTGGGCAACAGACGGCCGACGGCTAGCTTGTCGACGATTGGTTTCCGACCTCCTGGCGGTGGCGGTGGCGCTTCTGCGTTCCGACCTTCTCCAGTCGTACGCCCAGGCGGACAAGGTTCGTTCGATGACCGGAGACCGAGTGCATCCAACCGACCGCCGATGGGCCCTCGGATCCCACCGACCGGTCCTGCTGGAGGGACCGGTGCTTTGCGGTCGTCCCTAAATACAAACGTGCCTACCGGGCCATCTCGGTCTACCGCCGGACCCACATCTGGCAGATCGACGAATGGGTATGGGTCTCGACCTGGCTGGACGGCAGCCGACCGAAGAAGAGAAGAGGCGTTTAGGAACAGCAGGAGAGATCTGAGAGATAGAGACACGGATAGAAATTCGAGGGATGTAAGGGATTCGAGAAATCCGAGAGACAGGGATTCAAGAGACTATCGAGCGCCAAAACGGGATGGCCCGTGGGCTGGACGGAACAGAGACAGGAGCAGAAGCAGGAGTAGAAGCAGATCTAGGGACAGAAACAGAGACAGAGGGAGCTATGGGAGGTCCCGTGGAGATTCTTACAGACCGACAGACGACAGACGATGAAGAAAAAGTATGTAGGTTGTGTGCAAATGTACGCGTGTGTTGAGGGTCATTGTTTGTTCTCTTCTGTCTTTGATATATATGTAGCATGTCTGCATGAGATCTTCTGCAACTTTTACTATGGCGTTGTAGACACGTCTCGATGAGGCCCGATCAACCTGACTTGGAGGAATCCATTCAAAAGGAACCGTAGCATAACAAGTATGAACAGACCAAGAACGACGAGTCAAGAGGAGATTGATGTTCCATCGGCTTTTGATCTATTAACTCAGTCAAGATTGAAGATTGTAAAGTCGATGTCTGCTCTTCTTTCTTCTTGATTGACCAGCCAGCCAATCGGCTATAACAAGATGACCAGGTGTGGCTGGGACAGAGATTTATATCTGGGCTGGCAAGAGACGCAAGCTTCATCGGAAAAACCATTTTCGGAAGTGGAAGAAACGACAGAAGAGTCGAACTGATCTATGCGGCAGAGCTGGTCTGAGCGAATCATCATCCATCATCGAGAAAATTGGTATAACATCCCAGTAAACAATGTGTTTCCCGACTTCTCCTCCACCTTCTACCGACGCCAAGTGAACTGTGAATGTATCCATGCATTCAACTATTCCAAAAACACAAGAGATGGTAAACATAGTTTGCCGGTTTATTGCATCTCGCCAGACTATCCGTCTCTTATTGACGAAAGTCCCGATAGGGTTTCCAACGGCGGACGGATTCCTCCGTCTCGGATGGATGCTGGTACTCTCGGATTGGATGGATTTGCTTCCCTTTTTTCTTCATCCTTTCTCATTAATTTCTTTGCCTCCAATATACTCTGTGGTTTCTAACTTTTTTAGTCGGTAAAAGAATATTGAGAGAAAGAAAAGAGAGGGTTGACGATCTTTTTGTTTTTTTGTACAACATCCGAGGTTTCTTTCTCTTTCTTTTTTTAAACATATACCATTCTCCATCTATTGCCAAAGGCGAACTATAGATGAAGACACAGAGAGAGAAGGCGAAGAAACGGAAGGAGAGAGAAAAGATCGATGATGTGACTTTCTTCGTTTTGTCATATCTCGTGTTTGCTTTTATTAAACAGAGAGTCAAGCAGAAGAGAGGAATTGAGAAAGGTAACCAGAGGGCGATGATAGGAATAGACCAATCCGACAATAGGACTACTAATTTGTCGTTTCAGTTATAGACCCAAAAAATATTGAAAAGAATACACGCATTGCGGGGCAGAGAGAGAATGAAGAGCGACAGGACAGGCGTGAAAATAAATAAGATAAAAAAATTCAGGAACGATCGATCGCTCTTCGGCATGCACCATCCGTAATGCAGGACGTGGCACACTCACGCGGACGGACAATCAGATAGACAAGGAATCAGATAGGTCGGTTGTGTGATCTCGATTTGATCGGCAGATTCTTGTCTCCCCCACACGCACCACCTACGGCCGAAGTATCCCTACTCGCTTCGGATTGGCTCGATATAAGGTGAAAGTTCTTTTTTTAGAAACCATGGATGCACTCTCCGTCCAGGCCGACCATGGTTGCCTGGATCAAATCAGATAGGCATGGGGACAGAGTCTGCGATAGAAGATATATGTGCACCCTGCCAAGAGAGTTTTCATCCAGTCATAGCGTCGAAGTGCCTGTACTGAGCTCCCGCCTCCTCTCGCCTGAACAATCCTTCAGGGCGTCGGAACCCGGGACCTTTTCAATTTTTTTTAATCAGATATGGCTGAACCTTCCCTCTCTGCCTACTCTTGCCCTTTTTCTCTCGTCGCCTCCTTTCATCGTTTATTTTCTCTCTTTCCGTTTCCCCGCGCATGCTCGTCGCCCGTTGGTTCGATTTTTTTTGCTATTGTTTTTTCTCCTTCTACAGATTTTTTTTTTCCCATACCGTTCATTCTTCTCCGTTCTGTTGGTGCATCCTTCGAGTGGCAAACGGGCAGTCAGCGATCAAAAAAATATTCCGAAAGCCCCTGGGGTCAGACCGACAAACAAAGAATATAAGAACGGCTTCTATACATTCTCTCCTTCTTTCTTCTCTCTTTTTCTTCTTCTCTCTCTTTTCTTCTCCTCAAGTCTTCACTGTGTGAACAAAACAGTTTCCATAAGCCCAGTATGACTCAGGATATCTTTTCCGTTCCCATCTTCTTCATCGTCTGTATGTCTTAACTTTCCGCTCGCTGTTGGATGAGACTCGTTACCTTATCTGACTTCTACTGACCACTCTTCTTTCTGTTCTTCTCCCTCCTACCCGAAACTTCACTCCCCTTCTCCTTCCGTTTCTTCCTCGTACGCACATCCAGTCCGAGAGACGATTGAGGCTGGTATCGTTATCTCTGTGCTACTTTCGTTGTGAGTGTTCACATTCAACCCTGGTTCTTATTCTCACTCTGGCTTGCCTCCTGCTCTCCTCGAATCATAGCTCATCCCTTGTCCTATTCTGTACTTGCTTTCTTACAGCGTCGAGCAGCTAGTGTACGGTACACGATTCGATGCCATTGACGCCGCAGATGAGGAGAGGCAGGTCAAGGGAATGATTCGACGAATGAGAACACAGGTCGGTCTCTCTCATAAACCAAGCCCTCTATTTCATTCTGTCGCTCACCCAATCAATCACCACACGCCTCTTTTAGATCTGGTTCGGTGCTTTCTCCGGTCTCTTCATCGCCCTCGCTATCGGTGCCGCTTTCATCGCCGTATGGTACACTAAGGTCACAGATCTTTGGGGTCAGTCCGAGGCTCTCTGGGAGGGTATTTTCTCCATCATTGCCTCCGGTGTCATCATGGTCATGGGTATCGCCTTCTTGTAAATACACGTTCTCGAAATCATCTGATACGTTCAGCTTAGCGCATATTTACTCACAATCCTTATCTTTCTTCCACCTAGGCGACTCGACCGAGCTCGAGCCAAGTGGAGAATCAAGCTTCAGGCTGCTTTCAACCAGCAGCAATCCGAGAACGCTGTTGCTGACTCTCGACCGGTCACCAGATGGCAGGCCTTTGTCTCGATCTTCAGACAGTCAAAGTCAAGTGACGTCGAGGCCGGTCAGAACAAGCAGGGTAGATCTGCCAAGTGGGCTTTGTTCCTTCTGCCTTTCATTACTGTCCTCCGAGAGGGTCTTGAGGCAGTCGTCTTTGTTGCTGGTGTAAATATATCTGCCACTCTTCTCTACTACACGTCCGCATTCAGCTTACCACCAAACGTTATTTCTACTCTTCATAGGTATCTATCTCTCAGCCTGCTAAGGCCACCCCGCTCCCTGTTGTCATTGGTCTGATCGCTGGTCTGATCGTGCGTTTGCTATAGCTTATGCTTGTTTTTCTGGTCCCATCGCTAACCTCTTAACTTCTTTGCGCACACTCTACAGGTCGGATTCTTGATCTACCGAGGAGGATCCGCCTTTGCTCTGCACACCTTCTTGATCATCTCTACTTGCTTCTTGTTCTGCATCGGTGCTGGTCTTTTCAGCAAGGGTGTCTACTTCTGCGAGTACTACCCCTGGGCCTCCAAGGTTGGAGGTGATGTCGCCGAGTCTGGAGAGGGTCCTGGTTCGTACAATGTCGGTGGATCCAACATTGTCTGGCACGTCAACTACGGAAACCCCGAGATCAACAGCAATGGAGGTTGGATGATCTTCAATGCCATCTTTGGAGTATGTCTTTGTCCCTCTTCCGTTCCTGCCTCTGTTCATTGTTACTGATATCTCCTCACCTCTTCTTTCACCTCTTTTCTTTCTCACAGTGGAACAACACCGCTACTGCTGCCAGTGTCTCAACCTACTGCTGCTACTGGATTGCCATCATGCTCATTCTGTTGCACGCCAAGTGGAACGAGGGTCGAATGTCCTTGTTCGGTCTTAAGTCAAAGACTCTCCAGGAGCGAGAGGCTCGACGGGAGCAGGCTCAGTACGCTTCTGAGCAAGGCTCGGAGCACGATTCCAGGGAGAAGCACTTGTCTGAGGACAATGATAGCGTTCCCAAGACCAGCCCTGCGAATGAGGACGTTCAGATGTTTGTTCCTGGTCTTCAGCAGGACAGCAAAAGGGCTGTCGTTTGAACGAAAACCTAGAATCCCTCCTTTCTTTTTCTCACACATTTGGGCTGTTTAATATTTCGATGCCAGTTATTTTTTTCTCTATCTACACATACGTTTTTCTTCACCATCGATCTTGGTATTAACATTCTTCATCTACCCGGGATTATATATCTCACCTAGTTTTATAGCAATTTTCTCACAGTATTCCTCTCTGCCCTTCATCACACTAAATAAATGTGTTTATTCTTAACTTCGTCTTTCTTCAATCTTCTCGTAGACGATCCGATAAGGGTTGTCATTCGGGAAACTAGCATATGTAAAATTCTCTTCTTGTTCTTTGTCTCGTCTGAAAGCAAAAGAATAAACGAAGAAAAACGCTCTTTCATGTCTACAACGTCGCATTCATTGGGTCTTGCTTCCTACCAACCCTTCATCGTCTATCTACAATGACCAGGAGACTGCTATCGAATGATAGAAAACACTGAAGGAAGCATCGACATCGAGGACGACCGACCGTCGTTCTGACATTTTGCTCACCGCTCTTCTTGACTGTCAACCACTATTATTTATCATAAACGAAAGATCTGATATCAAGCAGGACACCTTCAAGTATTATGACTCGGATAAATCAAGATGAACAGATGAAGATGAACTGTGATGAAGATTAGAGATAGAAAGAGAAAAGAAAATACGAACATCGAGTCATTCTCGTTCACGTTTTCTTTTGGAATGTTTTAAAAAAGGATAGCCGAGGGCGTATTTCACGTTTTAATAGCCATCTCGATCAAGAACAGGCCTTATCATTTCGTTTTCTCTTTTCTCTCTACTCACTCGCCAACTCAGTCAAGTCGGATTCTTGAAGAATCCTGGAACAAGCTCAGATACATCAACGGGAAAAACACACGAAACAGAATGAAGATCAAGGTATCTGTAGCTCAATGCGGAACGGCCGAATACGACGTCGACAAGACGTTAGATCGGATGGAGAGTTATGTCGAAGAAGCCAAGGCCGCTGGAAGTCAGCTCGTTCTATTTCCTGAAGCGTTGTACGTTCCGTTCCTCTCAAGTTCTCTCTACTCATTCTCCGTTCGAATCCGGATTCAGTGTCTGAAGTTAATCTGACTGTAATTTGTCAAATGGTGACGAATCCACCGGTTGTGATGGTGGACGAAACAGCGTTGGAGGTTATCCGAAAGTTAGTCCGACCGAGAGGTTTCCGTGTTCGAGCCATCAACTCTACATGTTGACTGGCACTCTGAGTTTGCTTATGGATTGACTATATCTTTATCTGAACGTCCGCGTCTTCTTTCGACTCTCTCTTACCTATGTCTGTCCAGTTTGAATCGTTCGGAGCCGTCGTAGGTACCCGATCATCGGCCGGTCGTCAATCCTTTGCCGCGTACCATAAGGCAGCCATCGCGATTCCTGGTCCGGCAAACAGCCGGATCGAGGAGATTGCCAGACGCTCCGGTGTGTTCGTCATCACCGGTTTGATTGAGAAGGAGGGAGGGACGCTCTATTGTGTCGTTGGATTCTATAGTCCTACCGAAGGTTTGGTTTACAAGAGGCGAAAGGTGAAGAAGAATATTCATTATGTACAGATTGAATCGAAATTGACGGGTTTTGGAGATATTATCGATCCAGTTGATGCCTACAGCCAGTGAGAAGCTCATCTGGGGCTTCGGTGATGGTTCGACCATCTCTGCTGTCACCCACACCTTCTATCCTGCTACCGATGCTGGTACCGTCGATGCGGACACCTCCAACGCTTTGGCACCCGCGTCCAGTTCAGAAAGCTCCCCGGTCATCATGAGCGCTGCGATCTGTTGGGAAAATATGATGCCTCTCCTTCGACAGCATTACTGGAACCAAGGCGTCCAGATCCACTGCATGCCCACCGTTGACGGAAGAGAGGGCTGGCAGAGCACCGTCAGACATCTAGCGATGGAGGGCAGATGTTTTGTGTTGAACGCTTGTCAGGTAAGTAACTACGTTAGGTTTCCTAAAATCTTCTTGTGCGCGTGTAAAATTCTTGATGGAACTCATAGAGAGGAACAGAGCTGACGAGCAGATTTCTGTCAAAAGTTTGCCCAGCAAAAAGTACGCCGACATCTAAGTTTTAAATGAACAAAAGACGACTGGTCTCCTTACACGTTCTGTTTGAATCACTATAGGACTATCCTGAAGGACACCCAATTGAAGGACCGGTCGATCCGGAGGGTGTCATGATTGCCGGTGGAAGTATGATTGTGTCGCCTTTGGGTGAGATCCTGGCCGGACCTCTTCGTGGGAAAGCAGGGTACGTCGTTTGTTTCTCTCCAATCTTTCCTGACTTCTTCTTTCCGTGCATAAGGATGTTAACGCGAACTCCTTGTGATTATGAATAAACAGACTGCTCTCTGCTGAGTTAGAGCTTGATGAAATTGTGGGAGCAAAGCTCGACCTCGACAACGCTGGCCATTATGCTCGGTCTGTTCTTTGTTCTCTTCTTGATTTCTCAAGCAACAAGTTGACTGAAACGAGCTTCATATAATCCGGTTTAACTTCTTGGGCGTGACCTTTCAGACATGATATCTTCAAGCTCGAGGTTAACGGAAAGTAAGGAAGGTCAATAGCTTCCGAAAGAAACTTGGCTGAAGGGAAGGTTTATCTCATTAGTCCCCAGTCAGGACACAGTATACGATGGCCATTGTAGAAAATGTACACAGATGAGAGTTGTCTCCGCGGTTCGGGTTTCTCTGCTGTGCAACAGCAGTCGATCCCTCTTCCTATGAACGGCTCAGAATTATTCACCGAAATCGTGAATGTCTTTTGGAAAGAAAGAACTTGGCAGCGACCTTCGACACAAGCGCGTAGGCATTGTGAAAACAGTTGTTCTTCTTGAAACCGATGTTCTAAATCTAGACCGTTCACTTTCGCTTCCCGTTTCTTCGTCTCCTTTTTTTTTGTCCTGTCTTACGCTCGAGACCATCTTGCGGAACACATTGAGCGTTCATTTTCTTATTTCTTCTTAATTCTTATCCTACTCGATTTTTCTTTTCTTCTCGAAATGGACATCCCTCGAACTATCTCTGAACCAATCGTATAGGGCAAAGTCTCTGAGCAGCACAGAAGGTACGTATACTGAAAAAGAATTTGTTTTAAAAAACATCTAGCAGGACGGACGTAAGAAGATCGAACGAGACGGATGAACCGAACGTTAGAGACAAGGAGCTGACCATAGAGTGCCGGGTCTAATCTGATTGGCTCGCTTATGTGGCTCAATAAACAAGAGGCACCGCTCGTACGTTCCTCTGCGATTTGTGCCTGATCGCCGCACACGCTCCCACGCCTAACTTCGCCAGTTTATCGTTATTTTGCTGCGGCTCCACAAATTCAACGGAAGGAGAGTACAAGGGCCAAATCGGCGATAAACGGCAGGAACACTTTCGTATCTACTCAAGATTGGCCCTTCCCGGCATTTAAAACCCTGAAAGTTAAAACTTATAAACCCGGCTTCCAGATCGATCTGAAGTTCGGGGTCTGTAAAGAATAATCTGATTAAAATTTCTCTCGCTTATTCCGCCTTCGCTCCTTCCGTTTCCAACATACCAAGGGTAGAGAAAATTGGAGACGTCAACGAATGGCAAAAGATTTTTGCCTTCAGCTTAGATATATAAAGATCAGATAAAAAAACTTCTCCCTCCTCTTCTTCTGTCTGTCGAACTTGCATCCACTCTTCTCTCATCTTTTGATTTTGATTTTTTTTTAAAAAAAGAGAAAGATCACCGAAAGAACAACTCAAACTATCTCCCGCTAGTACCCTATCCTCTACATCCAGAAGGATGTCTGACAACCACGCTGACTACGAGGCACAGAAGCCTGTCTCTTCTGAGGAGTCTGCCCAGCACCAGGTGACATACACACTCGAGAAGCACGACGTTCACGACACCGAGATGCAGCCCGGAGTAGCAAAGGTCGAAGCTGCTCAGGCCGTTTGGACTCCTTTCAGCAGATGGGCCTTGCTGATCTCGTGAGTTCCTGATTATATTACAACCGTCTGCGCGGGTTTATGATCTTCTGTCTTCCGTTCTGATTGGTTCGATCCTTTTCTCCGTTCTCAGGATTGGACTCGCCTCATACATTTACTCTCTCGACGGTGTTACTGTAAGGTCTACATCTTCTCTTGAACACCATTTCACACCGAAACTGATAACCACATATCACATGGATACATTTAGACTTGGCAATTCCTCTACTATGCCACCTCGAACGTTCTCGAACACTCTCTTTCCGGAACGATCACCACTGCTGCCGCCATCATCATCGCCGTAGGAAAGCCTGCGTTCGCGAAATTCTCCGATGTGTATGTACCTTGTCCTGCTTGTCCCGATACACGTGTCAATGTTGATGGTGTCTTCTCTTTCGCCTATCTCCTCAGCTTCGGACGAGGTGAGACGTATATCATCTCAGTCGTTGCCTACATCGTCGGGTACGCCATCATCGCCTCCTCCGACAACATTAACCAAGTCGCTGGTGGAGATGTCATCTACAGTTTCGGATACACCGGTCTTCAGCTTCTCACTCAGATCATCGTTCGTGTCTCTGTCTCTAATGTTTCAGTCTGGTAGCTTCACTTATCTCACTTTATCCTTCATTTCGACAGCTTGCCGACATCACGACTCTCCGATGGCGTGCGTTTGCTTCTGGGCTTTGTACCATGCCCTTCGTCATCAACGCTTTCATCGGTAGCAATGTTGCCGCTGGTATTCTTCCCAATTGGCGATGGGGTTATGGAATCTTTGTATGTCATCGAGTCTTTCCTCTCCTACAAAGCTGACAAGATACACAGACTCATTTGAATTGTATCTATTTAAAGTGTATCCTCATCCCTGTCTGCGTCCTACCCATTATCATTACTCTTCTTTGGGCTCAACGAAAAGCAAAGAAGGCCGCCCTTCTCCGGGTTCCTACTCTTGCTACTGCCGCCTTAGCCCCTCCTGCGTACGTCTCCGCTAGTGTCCCTGTTCATACCGTTGGCGCTGGAAACGAGGGGTTGCAAGCCGGCCTCAACGTCGTTCCCCAGATCTACGAGACTGGATTCAAGAACTTTGGTGCCACCTTGAAGGGTCTCTTTATCGAGATGGATGTACGTCGTTTTTAACCCTGTTGATATAGGAACATCTCATTCAATTCATCTTTATTTCTTTTTGTACAGATCATCGGTCTCATCTTGATTGCCGCTACGCTTGCGCTCGTTCTTCTTCCTCTGGGTCTTGCTCCCAACGCCCTTAGAGGATGGAAAACCCCAAGCATGGTTAGTGTCAATCAGACTCTCCTCCTTATCCAACAATTCTTTGAAATCGAGACCGACTTTTATTTATAATTTGTTTACTAGATTGCCATGATCGTCATTGGAATCTGTCTCATTCCCGTCACCGTTATCTACGAGGTTAAATTTGCCAAGAAGCCTGTTGCACCCCTTCGATTCTTTAAGAACCGAAACATATCCGCCGCCTGTGCCATCGGTTTCCTCGACTTCGTGTCTTTCTACTTGACTTACACCTACCGTGAGTGCCTAGCTTCCCGTGTCAGTTTTGTGAGTCTGCGCGACTGACACTGTTTGAATGTGATTGCGCTGTATAGTCTATTCTTTCGTTTTGGTGTCTCAGCCCACCTGGAGTACGAAGGAACTGGGCTACTTTTCATACACTCAGAGTGTTGCCCTTTGCGTACGTCTCGTCGACTTTTTCAAGTCATTCTCACCGCACTTCTAACGGTCTCAGAGCGTCTGCATGATATGTTTGTAGGTTTTCGGATTTATGGCTGGTATCCTCATGTATTGGACTAGAAACCTCAAGTGGATGCTGTTCTCTGGTTTGTTGATTCGATTGCTTGGGGTTGGTCTCATGATCCACTCTCGAGGAGGGCACGGTAGTGCTGCCGAGGTTTGTTCCAATATTTCTTTGTACCTTCGGTATTGCTGCTCTTGAAACTGAGCTGACCTTTTCCTCTTTCATACGCTCTACAGCTTGTTATGACTCAAGTTCTTCAGGGAATGGGTGGAGGTTTCGCCGCCATCTGCCTTCAAGTTGCCGCCCAAGCGAGAGTGCCTCACATCGATGTGGCTACTGTGACCGCGCTCGTGCTATTGATCACTGAGGTCGGAAACAGTGTGGGTTCAGCTGTGGCCACTGCCGTTTGGACTTCGCAGATGCCCAGTGCCTTGGCGAGATACGTTCCTGGAAACAATGCCACATTGATCGCTGAGCTTTACGGTTCAATTACCGTCATCTCCACTTACCCTGCTTCCGACCCAGTCCGAGTCGGTGCCATTCAGGCTTACGACCATGTGATGAAGAACTTGGTGATCGGTGCCACCATCGTTGCTATCTTCCCCCCGATCATCGCCTTCTTCTTTGTCGACGACATCCGACTAAGCGATGCTCAAAACGCCTATGACGGACGTGATCTCTCCGGACGACCGACAGGAGAGATCGACGAGTCATCGCCTAACCATCCTGACCATCCTGAATACGTCAAGAACTAGAAACAAGCGTAACACGTTTCAGGGGTTATGTTGATTGTACACTTTTCTCTGCTTAATTCTTTGTCCTTTTCTTTTCTTCCTTACATCGGATCGCTCTTCCTTCTTGTGCTCATTACAAATCTCTTATTCACTCTTACATAAAAAGAAATACTGTTTTCTGTTGTCTTTCGCACCATCTAATTTTCCTTTATCTGTCATCGTTCAGTCATTTTGCTCTGTTGTCCAATCTCTCCTTTATTTCGTCCTTTTGCCTCTGCACCCTCTCGATGCTCGCTTCTTACAGAGCGGGGAGAATACGTTATTTTGAGAGCTGTATGTCCATTCTGTCCTAGGAGAAGAGAGGAACACATTGAGATACGACTGAGCACCCACAAAAGTAAAGCTGATTGAGGACACGACAGTGCACAGATATAGATCCGATCAACCCCTTAGCCAGACAGATAACCGAATCTTGATGCTTCCGGGTCTCCCACAAGACCTGGCGAGGTAGAGCAGACATAGGGAATTTTATTATTGTGTATGAAAGAGAAGTGAAGGTTCCGCAACCGATGTTCATCACCCGTAGAACTGCGCATCGCACATAAAGACAAGGACGGATCGGAAAAAGCAACGAAGGAGGAGAGAGGATGTGTATGTGCAGAAGAGAGAGAAAGGATGGACAACCGATCTTTTACGATGAGCGATGCACGCCGATACAGAAAAACAAGTAGCAGGAGGGTACGAGAAGGAGAAAAGAGAACTAGACGAGATTACTTGGATTTAGGTTCAGACTCGAATCAACCGTCTACTAAACCATCTTCTAGAGCTGATGATTCGTCAAAGAAATCTTTCAATTCCAACGGCCTCAGTTCGAAGCCCTGCAAGAAGCGAAGAAATAAAGTTGAAATCCCCGAAAAAAGCAACAAATTGGAGGAGGAGGAACAATGTGAAATCAAAACAACGATTCAGTTAGGTCTGCAGAACTCAGTTGATGACAGAACGCAGATGAATGCTTTACCTTCTCGCCCAACTTGACGGGATCGAACCCTTTCCCTCTGATCTCCTCTCTAAGCGGTCTCATCGCTGCCTCCCTACAGAGCTCTCTCAAATCGGAACCCGATCGACCTTCCGTCAGTTCAGCCAAGTGAGAGATAGATAACGAATTCGAAAGAGCAGTGTCCTTCAACATCTAAATCACCGGAAGGATTTCAGAATACATTGATTAATAAATGCATGTAGACGAGAGATTGAGAATGCGAGGGAAAACACCAACCAAGGCAAGGATTCGAGACCGCTGGGAAGCATCGGGTAGGCCTACCGAAAACTTTTTGGGCATCCGCCGGAGGAACGCGGGATCGATACTATTTGTTGACGATAGGATTGAACGCCATTTCGAAGCACGCGACGTGACATCAGTACAAATCCCACTACACATAAAGAGAGAAGCGATAGACTGGATCTGAGTAGAATTATAGAAAGAGACCGTTGGGCGCTTACTCGTTAGGCCGGTTCGTCGCTCCTAGAACCAAGATTCTTGATTGTTCTCCCGATGTCAAGCCATCCCAGAGAGTCAGGAATTCTGCCTTGATGGTAGACGTTACTTCATGGTTATCTGAGCCTCTGTTTCGCAGCAGGGCGTCAATCTCATCGATAAAGATCTTTTTTTTTTGTCAGATCGGCAAGGCAATCATTTGTGATCAGCAGTGTCATTCAAGTGTGTGGATGAATTTGAAATGGAAGACTTGAGTGAGCGCGATTACTTACAATAGTCGGTTGTAGCTTTCGAGCGAGAGTAAAGAGACCAGCAATAAGCTTGTTGCTCTCCCCGTACCACTTATTAGCAAGAGCGGACAAAGGAACATTGATCTGTAATAGTAGGCAAGACGAGTCTTCAGGGTTTTCTGCGTTGATCTCCGAAACAAAAGAGAGAGAAAAGACTCACAAAGCTGGCACCACTCTCCTTGGCTAACGCTTTGGCGAGCATCGTCTTTCCACATCCCGGAGGGCCGTACAATAGAACTCCCTTGGGAGCGGTCAACAAACCAGACGTAGAATTATAGATCTCAGGATAGATAAGTGGGTAAATGACCGACTCTCTGAGGGAATCAACTATTGGCTCCAATCCTCCTACGTCTATTGGAATGAACCCAGCAAAGAAATAAAAGTGAAAGTTGTCAATTACCTTTCTTCGAAGTCAAATCAGAACATACCACGGGAAGCGTACCGCCGAAGCCAACAGCAATATCATCCGGATGAACGACCTCAGCCAGAAGAGTCTCTTCGTACTCGTTGAGGTCTCCTAGATTCTCCAAACGGGCCTTGCCCGATCCTTTCAGCCGCTCGAGCGTCTCTTTGCCTTTCTTGCTAGACTTTCGACGTTCCGTGTTGGAAGGCGAGAGGGTTTCCATCAATCTATAAGACGCATAGAGGGCTAGCAACTGTGGATATGAGGGAAATGAGCGACCATGACCGCTGAAATGGACCAGATGTACAAAACATAGTGGCTGGCAGCTTACTGAGGTGCAGAGATAGACCGAAGCTGATGATGGAACATCATAAAAAGTTAGCAGGGTTGATCGGATATAGGACAAAGCCGACCGATCCGGAGAGCGTGTGTATAGGTTGCTCGAACGGGAAAGTCTCAACGGAACCTACATTCGATGATGATCTTTTTGCTTTCCCTGCTGAGCGACATGAGAGATAAGCCAAGAGGAAGAAATATGAGGGAAAGGCGAGAAAGGTAATCGTCAGTTGGAACGGGATGGTGGATGGTTGTTGGTACGGTCAATCTGCCGTTTCGTCAGTCGTTTGAGGTTTTCTCTTAACAACGACGACGACGACGACAACGGCGAACCTTCTTTGCTTCTTCTCTCTTCCTTCCCTCTCTCCTCTTCCTTCTCTCCTTTCTCTCTCATAATGGGTGCCCAGCAATCTTCGCCAGCCTCTCCGGTCTCAGAAAAAGTCTTTTATCCAGATTCCCAGGCCGGTACCGTCCAGTTCTCTCCAGAGTTGATCGCTCAACTGTCTGATCCTTCTACGGCAGCATCTCCTTCTCAAGCCCGACAGTCGTCCATCGAGTGAGTATTCCGTGTTTTTCTTATCCTATATCTATCTTCCTTCCTCTCTCTGTGATCTAATCTTGGCTGTCTGGTTGGAACCAGTGAGCACATCCGTCAAAAACTTGTGTCCTCCCTTCAATCGCTCAAAGCTCAGGAAGCCAGTTTGAACGCTCAGTTGCACTCCGAACTCGCAGCTTCGAATCTATCGACCGAAAAATCTGCTTCGGGATCTGGAACATCCTCCGAGATTCTTCGACGAGATATCGAAGAGATCAGGGAGAAGGTCGAGAGGTTTGAGACGAAGAGAAGCTTGAGCGATTGGCCAGAGATCAACCAGACCAAGGAGAGCGTCAAGCAGTGCTATCTGTAAGCTCTCTTCTGTTTTGCAACACTTTTGATCGAAGTATCACTCTGTTGAAGCAAATGCCTTCTCATTTTTTGTTTTTGGACTTCTGATCTCTCAATTTTTGGAAATGACAGTAAAAACCCAACGACTCCCTTGGACTGCTGGAGAGAAGTCGAGGACTTCAAGGCCGCCGCCGAGAAGCTTGAGCAGGTCCGTTCATCCCATTTTGTTGTCTCTAGTCAAGTCACCAAGTCTATCGAAGATGCTATCTGCTCACCTCCAATGATACATACGTACTTCTTCCTCTCTTTGTGCGACATGTGTTCAATTGCACCTCAATTCGAAAACAATCAGAGCTTTGTGATGTCGCTTAAGTAAAAAGCGAGACGGACGCGATGAGGGATCTGCCTCACTTCCTTCTTCCCCTTTCCGGTCTTTCTTCTTGACCTGACTTTTCGTCTTTTTCTTCTTTTTTTCCTAAAACCCAATATTATTTTTTTAGACTCTTTTCTCTCTCTCCAGCGGCTAGATTGAACTGAAAGTATCCATTAAGGAAACAAGCGAAAACAAGGGTAGATATAGAAATCACAAGAGAATGAAGCCGAAAGAAATGAAGAAGATTAGAGAAGACGAAAAATGAGAAAAACATGAACAAAAAAGGCAATGAGAAGACTATGAAATGCAGAAAGAGAGGGACCGTTGGTGGAACGAACTATTCAAAAACGTGAAACATGGATGAGACCAGAAGGAGAGAGAAGGAGAAAATCTAGGGGACAAAACCTCGCACTTGGATAAGGAAACGGTAATTGAACGAGAGGAGAGCCAAAGATGATCGATACATTGTGTGGAGAAAGAAAATAATAGAGGGGGCATGATAGCGACCAAAGATTGGGATCAGAACAATATCATAAAGTTTTTCCTTCCTCATTCCAGAGGTCTATTCAATACAAAAAAACGCAAGGAAAGATCAGTTTTCTCCGTCGAGACCTAAAGTCGAAGGGTGAAAGTAGTGATAGCGTACATTTGTAAACTAAAGAATGGATGATGTAGAGCCGACCGAACGTCCAAACGTTGTTTCGGATCGAAATGCAAAAGTCGTTTGATCAAATCGCAGAACGGTTTCGCAGTCCTCGATGAAGCTCTACTATCAATGATCCTCTGTTTATGCGATTTTCAATTTACGAACGAACGAATCATATAGCATCAGTGTTTGAACAGGATGAAAGAGGGAAGCAGAAGCAAGTGAGACAAACCTCCAATGATTTCATGCCTTTAATGAACGTTTTCGATGATTGATCTGTTGAAGAATTTGGGTAGTCTAACCGGTTCTTCACGAAAAACTCTGGTTTCGACCGTCTGTTGAAAAGTTTCGCAATCAAGATTCGACAAAGCAGTTGATCAGTTCATCTGACTTGACCGAGGAAAGACCAACCATATTGAATCAAGTCAGAAAAAAAAGCGCGCACATTGCCTTCTTCAAGAATTCAGGCGACATCTTTCCGATCACGATCTCCATCATGGCCAGATGTTCCAAGTTCCCATGCGTCTGGAACAGGGCTTCTCCTGTACAAAATTCAACAAGGATACAGCCGACAGAGAACATGTCGCACGGATAAGACCATCCCAGGCCTTGAGGATTTTCAACATTGTGCAGAGAACGTCAGTCAGATTCTACCTTCATGCAATAGAGAAGAAGAAACTAATGCGAACCCAAGATAATCTCCGGTGCTCGGTAATGTCTCGTCGAGACAACGTTTGAATGATACTCCCTTTCGAATGTAGCCGAGCCGAAATCTATGAGTCTTATATCTGTGTTATTTAGTAACAGCCGTCTTGTTCCCTGTTTTTGAGAAACAGCCACAATGATGGAGATCGTCAATGATGTCAGCGCAAGCAGAAACTGAAGAAAGAAGGCAAAAATGAGACGGACCTTGCTAGAAGTGATCGTTCTCGAGCTTGAATCCGCCAATAGAATGTTTTCTGGTTTCAAATCGGTATGCACTAAGCCTAGTGCATGGAGATCTACGAGACAAAAAGAGAAAAGCTTCAGGTCAGTTTTTGATCAAGACGACGGAGAACGTGGTTATATTGGAAGGGATGAAAAAAACATACATGACACACTAGCAAGCAACTGTCGAGCGAAATCTTGGATATGTCTCATCGGGAAAGGCTGAAAAGAGTTTTCTTTGAGGAAATCAAAGACTGATGATCCAAGAAGCTCAAACACGAGGCAGACATGGTTTCGAAAGTCGAAAGATTCAAGTAGATGAATGCATTTACTGTCGATGAATAACACGTCACGACAGTCGTCAGTTATAAATGGCGTACCGATATAATACGGATCTATCGAATTGCGTTAAAATAAAAATATGAAGAACGAAAAAAGAAAGAGCCTACTGTTCGTTGGTACGGTCTCCATTCTTGAGCTCATTCAAAACTCGGATCTCAATCTTCGACGCATCCCTATATTTTTGTACAGCTCGAATGATCTTGATGGCATATTTTCTTTCTGGTCGTCGGATATCACATGCTTGTACTACTTTACCAAATGTTCCCTCTCCCAGCTTTTTCTCTATGCGATCTGATGGTTTTTGAATGATATGAATTACAGATGTTAGAATCACTCGTTGCTCTGTCCAGAAATACAGGACCCGATGACGAAAAGTGGAAAGATTGAACGCACAACGGTCGGCGATGACAGCGTGAATATGAACAATATAGTGACCTTCGGCGTCATCACAAGGTGGTAAAAGCGGCTGAGGCTGTTGTCGATGATTTGATGATGAACTTGAAGTAGATGCGTGTGTTGACTTGATCATGCAGAACGCCGATGAAACCCAAATGTGACGGAACGCATCAGAAACAGGGTGACGGGGAATTCGAATCTGGGATAGTCTGACCAAAGAAAAAGATGGCTGGAACTCTTGTACTAACCTTTTGATCCGTACTTCCATTCGTGGTCTTACTGACTTTGCCAGATCCACTGCCTACCGGTAAACCCTCGTCTGCTTTTCTCTTTCTCCCCGTTCCTCCATTGAACGCATAAACTTCACCAGAGTAGCTTCCTCCCTGAGCTTTATTTGAGCTACTGCCGGGATTTGAACTCAATTTTGTGTCCCCGATTCCATATCCAGCCCCCCTAACGCTCCCACTGCCACTACCCGTAGTAGCTGACGATGACATCGGTTTCAACCGTTTGCTCGCAGATGATGGATTCGAGGAGGACGACGGAAGTGGTGGAGGAGCAGGCGAGGGTGAGTCATCCAACACGATCACATCGGCGATCTGCCCGGATGGAAGTTTATGGGCTTCGACCTTGAAAGATACTGGAGTGGATAGAGAGGAGGAGGAAGACGAGCCGCCAACAGGCGGCAACTCGGCTAATGGTCTAGTCATTTTGGAGGAGGTCATATTTGAACTTGAATCAAGATGAGAAGACAGAGGTTGGTTTTGGTTTCGAGACGATGACGAAGCTGAGGTTGTTGCTGATGACAAGGTTGAAGAAGATGGAGGGATTTGACGACGGGATCTGAGACGCGTCCAAACCAGTTAAAACATATGATTGTCGGATCAGTTCTCTCAAACACGGACAGATCTTAAGATACAGGTCATACACCACGATAAGAACAGGAATGTCTTACCGAGTCTGTGGAAGGGTAGCTGTGGTGGTAGACCCACTAGCTTGAGCTCGCGGCATGATGGTCCTAATGTTAATTGAGAAGGATGAGACGTCCACAAAGACCAAGCAATCGGTTTTCACGGCAAGCACGGATTGATCCACACAAGAAGAATCTAAAGAGAACAAATGCAGAGAAGAGAAAGAAGAAGCAAGAACGACAAGAGAGGAGACCTCATAGGTGATCAGATGCAAGTCGGGTTTAAGATTGAGAACCTTCCGGAAAGACGCGTATTTGCTCGACGTACAGATGACGAAGGAGGGTGGTCCGATCCGGATAGTCAATTAGAGATATCCTCTCGAATGAATGCCACGAAACACTCAAGGTTCAACCTATTCATAAAGAATGCTTAAACTCTGATCAGATACATGGACTAGACAAAAAGAGGATGAGTAGATAAAGTATGATCGAAGCAACGGTCGCAGAGAATACGTTCCCGTTTCACTGAATAGACGGAGGAAAAACGCGTAGGACCTTTCCCTTGCCTTACCTATCTATTCGATTTTTTACTGGAATCGAAGCTATACACACAGAAAGTGCGATTGTCCGTATATACGAACGCAAGGGATCTGTATGGGTGTATGAATTGAGCTCAGGATGTATGCTCGTTGTCGATGTGGGTCTGTCTGGCCTTGTCAACTGGCCTACTCGCATGGGGTAGAGCTGATGTAACCACTGGTTACAGTTTTCTTATGCCATCGTGCCTTCCTTTGATCACGTCTTATCGAGTAGGCGAGAATGGGAAGACGAAGTTGAACAGAGGACAACATCACTCATGATGTGCAAGAAGAGCAAGAGACAGAAAGAAGATGCGCAGAAAGTTAAACCCCATGTAATAAGTCTTAGTGACGAAACAATCCTGAACTGAACAACATATGCACTATATATTCGTTATTCCTTGATGACCTTAGCCTTTATCGACTTTTTCGCTATATCATTCTTTGCTACCGACTGTGATAGATCAGGGGTTTCAAAGAAGCGCCAACCCGCTCATCGTTAGAACACTGACGACAAGTACGAAGAGCATGTGGGCATGTGGAAAAGAGGTAGGACAAAACTGACGCTTACTTCTTCAAGTTGCTTTCGGTCGAAATGTGGCCCAAGCCACCGAGCCATTATCGTACCCGGTATGCCTACACCATCAACCCAAGGTCCAGGAAGGGAATACGGCAGCTCGTGAAAAACCTCTGGTTGGACTGTTGGGTGTTGAGCCAAGTACTCATCTAGTGGAAGAAACTGTCTCTTCCTCGTCAGAGATTCTATCAGACCAAACCATTGGAAGAGAAATAATGTAGAAAAGAGAAAAAGAGAATAGTTTTAGAACAGAGTTCAAGAATTTTTTGTTAAAAAAAATGAAGCTCAGACAAACCATGCATTTTTTCTCTGATCTGGGATGTCGTCCCATCTGAAATGCACCATAGATGTTCCAAAAAGGGTATCTTTCTCTTTTCTTGATCCCTTCTCTGGAATTGGTTTCCGACTGGCAGTGCAGCGTTTGTCTCATCGATCTCAGTCACGACTGTATAGAAGGTTGACACAGGTTGATCAGAGAAAGAGTTTGCTTCTATGAAGAAACAAAATTGTTGAAAGGCGCTCACCACGTAAGATCATTTCCCCAACAGTAAGAGCTAAGAACCCCAGAGTCAAAAGAGTCAGGTTTCTGTCTCTCTAGTCTTCTTCATCGCTACAAGCGAAATATCACACAAAGATATTCTTACTGGTTCGATCATCACTATTCAAAGAGAAGCAAAGGATTCTTGAATTTACTACCCTTACAAAAAAAAAAAAGAAAGAAACCGAAACCATAGTAAGACTACTAACCTATCACTTCCTTCAAAAGGAAGAGACGTGGTTATAAGCAAAGTCCCGTCTAAGGTGAACCGACAGAGATGAGGGGAAACAACAAGAAGAGGTGAAACGCCGAGTTAAGACCGAAACATGTTCAACCAAAGAATGAAAGATGAACTCAAACACTAACTGTGTATATTCCAATCACCGATATAGAGCCCTACAAGTTCATAGCCCGACGGGATGACGCTCTCTGTCTTCTCATGTGCGACAGAGTCTGGTGAATATTGCAGACGTCAAGATCGACTGTAATTCAGCTTTACTCTACCTAAGCAGAAAGAGAAAATGGTAGACAACGGACCTTCTCCTGATTCTTTCCCGGATTGTTGGGCTTCCTTGATATCCTCCGAAACCCCATCTCCCAGCCCCAATCTTCCACCAAGCCCACTATCACCATTACCACTATCAGCACATGTCGAGGCTTGACCAGATCTTCTCGGTTTACATTTGCACCAGGTCAAGCCTAAATACTTTCTAAACTCCTTCCTGCTTCTTCTTTCTGATCGATCACGGTCGTCATCAAACGTGAATGGGAATTCGGAAGAAGACTGAGGGAACATGACATCTTGACGAGCGTCGATCAGGGGTTGACGGCCTGGCCAACCTGCATCGAGGGTCGCCTGGACGTCGGCGAAGACTCTCTGCGTCAAGGAGTAGCACGCACGACATGCATAGGCGTCGCAAGAAACTGATGATAAGTAGACAAGATATGACATATAAGAACGCAGAAGAGGCAATATAATAAACTAACAGGTCTATCATTTAAATCTCCTAGGTTTGCTTCCAGTACATCTGGAATGGCTGTCCTCGATAACAATCTGTCTTTCCATAACGCTTCACATCTAAAGTAAGGCGCGAATTTCGAAAGCGGAGCACGACGCATAGACGAGCCGTTTAGCACCAAAGATGAAAGCCACTGATAAAAAGGAGAACGACAGAGGACACACAGATTAAGAAGTTCATCCCAAACATGTTCATCTTTGATATCCTTCACACTCCAGGTTCCTACTTTTATAGGGGCTGATCCAATTCGTACATGAGAGAGCGAACATGTTTTTCTGTTATTGATGAACAGTTCTTTCGAACGCCTATTGGTATAGGGATGAGTAGGACATGAGACAGAGATCGAATGAAGAAGGATAGATTAAGCAAATTAGGGCCAACCATTTTCCGATCCTATAACACAAACAGCAGCACGATTTATTAACGCATACAAGAGAAACAAAGTATGACATCGAGCCACGCTATCAACAAGGATGATCTCGTGTAAACTAGCAGAGAAGAGTGGAAAGAAATACATGAACGAACCCGATTCTTGCTCCTCCACCAGATCCACAATCCGTACAACGCCTGTATTTTTCCTCGCAACTTACGCATACGAACTTTCGACGCAATGTTGAGAAAGAAAGCCAGTCCGTTAGTCAGTCGAGGTCTCTGACTAAACTCTCTCAACAAACATAGAAGAGGAAAGAGAGAGAGGACGAAGACAAACCTCGACGCTGAACTTGAGCTCACCCCTTCCGTCTCTGGGGATGATCCCACCCTGTCCTTTGAACTTGAAACAAACATCACAAACCAAAGGAGCCTCGGTATTCATCGTCTCTCTAGTACGTTTTCTCCTTCCGACCCCACCTGCGCCCGCTATACTACCACATGTACTTTGTCCGATAAGCGATCCTACCGTCCGGTCTCTTCGCTTCCCTTTCCCTAAGTTGAGAGCTAGATTAGCTGAGCCCATATACGCCACTCCAGACCTGATTGCACCTGACCGAAATCCGTTCCGGGATGTGACATCCGGATGATTCTCAGAGCAATCTTGGCAGACCCACCATCCGACCCAGTCAATTTCCCAGTCTTCCATCGTCCCACGCATCAATAACCTCATTAATGGTTTTTGGCAAAGAGAACATGACGCAAGCGGCGGGTTCGGATGAATCGTTCGTTTCTTCTTCTTGCTATTAGCGCTCTGTTTGGAGCTGCCCTTCGCGGTTTCCAAAGAGGATAAGGTTGATTTGAAAGAACCGTTTGACCAGTCGGTGAACGTCAAAGAATGAGTCGAAGCGAGCCCAGAGTCAGCCAAGTTTGCTTCTCGCTGACTAGATGGAGCCATAATTGAGAGTTTCAGGGCAGATGAAAAAGTGTTGTGGGGTACCGGGGACGAAGACGTGGCCGAATGAGAGATTGACCTTGATCGGGATCTCATAGATGAATATGCTGAGGTAGCATTAGGAATCGAGTTGTGTTCCTGGTCTAGATAAAGCAACGACTGGCTGGGTTTTGAAGATGAAGATGTTGCTGGCGAGGAGGAAACATTGTGGGAATGTGGCATCGTTGTTTGCCTAGATATCTGACGCTGCTGCTGTTGGAGTGATGGCTGGAGAAACTGGTGGTATTGTTGGCTTGAAGGAGGTTGAACGGCTGATGGAGGGTGTCGATGAACGACAGGGATAATCAGATCAGATGGATGAGGAGGGACCAAGGCCAATTCGTTGTAGTATGACTGATCTTCAACAGTTGAGGAATATCTTGACGGCTGGACAGATGGGTTGAGCCCCCATCCTTCGCCCGAACTCTCTCTTTGCTGCAGCGCTTCAGGTCTCGGACCGAGTGGCATTTCGGTCTCGACAATCGTTGGGTACCTGATCGAAACGCCAACTGGTTGGTCTGGATAGTAAGAAGCTGAGAGTGAAGGGACCTGATGAGTCTGAGGATAATGGGTAGGAGGATACTCGGTGGGATGATGGGTAGGAATATTGGCTTGGGACGAAGGGTTGACAGTAGGTGAGAAGGGCAAGAACGAGCTTGTCCCTGGTTGGTGTATATATTGACGACCGATATCTCCCTCAGTCATCTCTCGGGTCAATGGGTTGGCTTGTGAGGCATATGGTATGATGTTATGACCCGAGGACGAACGAGTATAAGATTGACTGTCGGTTGGGATGTGAGCCTCATGATGATGAAGGCGATCATGTATACGGCCGATTGAAACAGTGTATGGTTCCGAGTACGATATCATCTGAGGTGAAGATTCTAGTGGAGAATCGCTCTCAGAACCCAAATCAGACTGTTCAGAATATGGGATCCGAATGGCTTCAGGAGGATTAGCCGAGACTTCAGTGTCCTGTACAACGGGTGCTGTTTGTAGTGCGAACGACCCGTCGGAGCCGACCGGTTGTTTCAGCTCGTTTCTTGGATGGTAATAGCCGCCGGTAGAAAGCTGCTGACTGTGGTGACCGACAAATGGAACGGAGTAGGAGTAAGTTCTGGACGGGTCAAATTCGTTGGCCGAGCCGATAAACGAGATCGATCTGGAGGACTCTGAAAAATGGCCCGTCGGGGCTACTGATGATGGGGGCAAGATTGAATGAGTCAGTAATGTCGGCTGGATAGCTAAGGAATTACTGGCCAAAGTACTGCTGGTAGGATACGGATTCGACGTATGCCAGGGAGTCGATTGAACAACCTCCTCTCGATCAGTCATGATGTCGAAAGGATAGGTTGGACCGTGGTGAGAATGATGATTTTCATTATGAGTGTCATGATTGTCTAGAGGGTCCATGACGTTGTGCCCATCAAATGGCCAGTATTCTCAAATGAGAGTCCTCAATCCGAAAAAGACAATGGATTTGAGACTGTTTTCGCGAAAGAAACGCAAGGAAAAGCCAATGGTTATCGAAGAAAGAGAAGGAGAAGAAAAAAGAGAAAAGGTTTAAACAAGGCATTCAATCTAGATTTTCGAAAGCTTGTTTATACCCAATTTGGTTTCTCGGTCTCGTCGTAGAAGAAGTGATCGGGAATGCTTATTTTAATGTCCGTTCTTCTCACCCTGGCAAGTTTCAACTTCCAATGGTGAGTACCCATCAGATCAGGATGATCGTTCTAAGTTGTATAAACTGAACATCCTAGGAAGCGCAAACGATGCCTTGATCGCACGTACTTCTTGTGAATTAAACAAAGAGCACTTGGCTAGTTGGCTGATTGCTTGGTTAATTCAGTCGGATCAGGAAGGAGGTTTCTCATGCGACTCGTCAATCTATCGTCTTTACCGATCTATAAGATACATACTCGGTGCTTGTCCTCTACCTCCCCGCTTCTCATATACTATTGTTCCTTGTTCGTGTATCCTTATCCTATCTTGTTCCGTCAATTCAAGTCATGATGGTTCATTTCGTCGCACATTGTCTCGGCTTGAAAAATTCGAGTATATGTATCGGTCATTGTACAACCAGCGGATCCAAGTCTCCTCAGGTGCTTCTTCTCTCTTTCCCTCTCTTTCCCTCTCTTTCCCTCTCCTTCAAACGACAGACAACCTGCTTATTCGATTTGATCTCACTTGCAATACAAGACGTTGCTTCTTTTCCCGTCCTTCACTTCTCCGCTAACTCATTCCGTTTGAGTTGGCCCAGAACATAAACAACCTTTGCCAATCTACGTTCATGTCGATTTTGATCATGCGATATGGTCCCGGCACGTGAATTTCTTGTCACGTGTCTAGGTTTCTTGCGTAGCGGTGCTTTGTGAACACGTGACTTCAGATCCAAAAATTCCCGCCTGAATGCTCTACTTTTCCCATCCCTTGTCGTAGTCTTCCCTTGCAACGCCTCCCTTTAGACACACCCACACCCAAAACATACATACATACTATGGGACGATTAGCAAAGAACAAACAGGGGCCTCCTCAATCACTCGAGACTCCCGCGGCCTCTTCCGGACCTCAGGGATCCAAGCGAAAGGCAGACGGCTACGTCCCTCGATCTGGTGGAAAGAAGGTTAGACTGGATGCCAAAGGTCGAAAGATCAAGAACCCCAAGAAACCAGCAGAGCCCAGTGCGTCCAGTTCGGCAAAGAAGACGAAGGAAAAGAAGAAATCTGGAGCAGAGGAAATGGAAGATGAGCCGTGAGCTTCACTCTTCTTCTTGGGCGTCTTCGAAGAATTGACTCTATATCTCTTCTCGAGTTCACCAGTCTTCTCTCTTTCGTCGTTCTTCTGATTGATCTTGCTTTTTCAATTCATATAGAACCATGCTTGATGGATTCAGTGATGATGAGGAGGTCGGAGAGGAATTTCAGCTAGCTGGCGGGTCAGTATCATCAGTCTTCTCCCGTGATCTCCTCCTTTCCACACTCAGAGCTCTCTCTAACTGAGTTTATCCTAATTTTGAAACCCGATAACAATCAATAGTAACGACGATGAGGGTATGCCTCGACCCGCGCCCCGAGAGTTGCAGTTCAGTGACTCGGAGGCCGAATCTGATGACTTTTCTGACGATGAGGCTGGACAACTTCCACCAGGAGCTGACAACCAATTTAATCTCGACGAAGGAGATTTCCCCTCCGACTCTGACGAAGACGGCGAGTTTTTGTCTGGAGAGGAGGATACTTCAGGAGCGGAGACATCGGAAGATGATGAGCCTGCAGCAAAGTCTTCCAAAGCCCCTCAGGTCGACTCGGATGGAGACGAGATCCAGACGAACATCCTTGGCGAAGATGATGAGCCGGTCGACGGCATGGACGTCGAGGATGATGACTCGTTTGATGGGGAAGAGAAGTTCGAGTTGCCCAGTGTGGAAGAGAGGGAGACTGAGAAGGTGAAAGGTGTGGGTGAGGGTGGACTTCGAAAGGTTGAGCGACGATTAGGCGAGTTGATTCGAATCCTGAGTGACTGGAGCAAGTTCGGAGGAAAAGACGGAAAGTATGTGGTTTCTCTTCCTGGGCCTTCTTCATATTGACCTCAGTGCTAAGTTCTCTTCCTTCCTCATCATGATCACACAATCAGGTCTAGGTCGGAATACTGGGAGCAGTTGATTACTGATATCGCCACCTACTATGGATACAACGAGTTCCTTGCCGAGAAGCTGCTTCAGCTCTTCCCCTTGTCTGAGGTGTGTTTGACATTCGCCTGGTACTTTCATTTCAATTTCTGCCTCGCTCACTAACTCTCGTCTATGACGTCCTTCATCGTTCTTTAAGGCTATCGCCTTCTTTGACGCCAACGAGACACCAAGACCGGTCACGATCCGAACCAACACGCTCCGAACAAGACGACGAGATCTCGCCCAAGCGTTGATTAACCGGGGAGTCAATCTCGAGCCGATAGGAAAGTGGACTAAGGTCGGATTGCAGGTGTTTGAGAGTGCTGTTCCAATCGGTGCTACCCCAGAGTATCTTGGAGGACATTACATGCTCCAAGCTGCTTCTTCGTTCTTACCGGTCATGGCTCTTGCGCCTCAACCGAATGAGCGAGTGCTTGACATGGCCTCTGCCCCTGGTGGAAAGACGACCTACATCTCTGCCCTCCTCCAGAACACCGGACTTGTGTTCGCAAATGACTCTAATAAGGCTCGAACAAAGAGTCTTACGGCTAACATCCATCGATTGGGATGCAAAAATGTGGTTGTCTGCAACTACGACGGAAGAGAGTTCCCCAAAGTGATGGGTGGTTTCGACCGAGTCCTTCTTGACGCGCCTTGCAGTGGAACAGGTGTCATCGCCAAGGATGCCAGTGTCAAAGTCAACAAGGTGAGTTCCCTGTATAATATACGTGTCGTGTGCCGCGCTGCTTTGTGTCGCTATCTGACCATACTGACTATCGTGTCCTTCTTCCCTGCCTAACTCTTCGACGCACAGTCTGAGCGAGACTTCCATCTTCTTTCCCACCTTCAAAAACAACTCATCCTTTGCGCCATTGACTCTATCAACCCAGACTCACCTACGGGTGGCTACCTTGTCTACTCAACTTGTTCCGTCACGGTGGACGAGAACGAGTCGGTAGTAGAGTACGCATTGAGGAAGCGACCGAACGTCAAGTTGGTTGACACTGGCCTCGAGTTTGGAAGGGAAGGTTTCGCAAACTATAAGGGTAGAGTGTTCGGAGATAGGATGAAGCTTACCAGGCGATACTGGCCTCACGTCCACAACGGTATGTCTTTATCCTTTTCTTTCTCGCCTCACTCCCTGCGTTCGAATCTGACTGCTAATCATCCGTGTTCGGTGTTCTTATTCTCCAGTCGATGGTTTCTACGTTGCAAAGTTCAAGGTCTCTCGATTGTCTAAGAAGGCTCGACTTGCCCAGGAGTCTGAGGCTGACCCTGCTGATGAGGTGGATGAGCCGTTTGTCCCATTGGCCACCTCTGTTGAGGAAGAGGAGAAGGCGTTGGAAGAGGCGGAGAAGGTCAGGAAAGAGGCGGAGAGCATCAAGTTCGATGACGAAGAGGACAAGAAGATTATTGAACGTAAGTGTTCTTCTGTCTCTGTCTTTTACTCGTTTGATGAGTATACCTTTCTTGCCGCTTACCATCCTCACGACTGTTCCCTTCGTCTTTTTTCTCTCCAGAATCGACTCGAAAACATCTTAAAAAGACGAAGGGTATCAAACTTACCCCTAAAACGTCTACTTCTGGACCTGGGAAGACTGATTAACGTATAAGACTCTTTGTCGCCACTTTGCTTCTGTATCACATTCTCTTCTTCATTCAATCCTTCCTGCTCGTTCGATAGATCTTTATCTTGTCTTCCTTCTCTTGGTCATGCTTCCTATGCATCCTTTCATTTATGATGTATAAAAACCTCTTTTTTACATCCCATTGCTTTGTCGGGATCCATGCATAACAGTCCCCTTATCCTTCTGATTTTGGAAGAAAAATAGACAGCATCTTCTTCCTTTCTGATGCTTAACAATATTCTGAATCCTTCCAGCGGAGGAAAAGATCTGCAATGATGGAAGAAGAACAATGATGAAAGCAAGATGTCGGAAAGCTGTAATTAGACTTTTTCGGGGCTCGAGAAGCGCTGGAAAACCCAATGCGGACGGTTTTGTCTAAACCTATCGCACTCCTCCGAAAACAGAACAGAAAAGAGAAGAACCAATTATATCATCTCGAACCCTCGACCCAAGACTACCTAGAACCTGGATAACTGGCAATCAAACGACGTTTATTCGAAGAGGAAAGCAGAATCAAGGAGTGGAAGAATGTCAATCTCAACAACATCCTATTTTACTACTCAGGCTCCACCACCTCAATTGGAGCATGATCAAGCGAAAGCACAAGAGTTTATATCCAGGATGAAGGGTCTTGGAAAGAGGGTTGTCCTGGTCACCGTATGTTCATCTCCCTTTTCTTGTTTGATCTTGATCTTTCTTCTGCCAAACTAAGCCAACATAGCAGAAGAGGATGTAGGAATACAGATACTAACAGTCGAGGTCGTCATCTTTGTCTCTATGCAGAGCGGAGGGACTAGTGTTCCCTTGGAGAAGAACATGTACGATGTTTTCCATCTTTCTTACCTCTTTGCACTCGTCTTGACTATTGATCAGAACATAGAGCTGAAGGGCGTGAACTTATGCTGCTTCCTTCAACCAAAGGGTCCGGTTTTTGGACAACTTCTCAGCTGGTACGTACGCTAAATTCATATGATATCACTTCAGGTTGATCCTTTATGTGTACTCATCCGGCGGGAAAGATGATTGATCATCAAATAGGGACAAGAGGAGCAACCTCAGCCGAATACTTTCTCTCCCACCCGTCGTATTCCGTGATCTTTCTTCATCGACAGCATTCCCTTTTGCCATTCTCTAGACACTACTCTCATTCTACTAGGCCTTTTCTCGATCTCCTGACTATAAAGCCGGATGTCTCTACCTCGTCGTCAACAGCTGCAGGAACATCGTCATCACCGTCTTCAAAGATAGAAGTCAACTCTCCGGAAGTTGCAAGACTACTGCCTATCTTGGGCAAGCATCACCAAGTTCAGGAGGAAGGCACACTATTAACAATTCCATTCGTCACAGTTAACGAGTACCTGTGGCTGTTGAGAGGGATCAGCCAAGTTATGGGAGGTGAACATGGGGTTGGTAGACATGGGCTATTCTATTTGGCAGCTGCAGTCTCTGACTTTTATCTACCTGAAGAAAAAATGGTCCGTTCATCTTGTATGCTAAATATGAAGTTTAAAATATGTAGGCAGGGACTGACTTCTCGCTTTCTGGTTGAAAACGTGTTGTGCGGAATGAGATATCTCAGGCGGAGCACAAAATTCAATCTGGGCCAGTAGCAGGCTCAGATGGCCGACTGACATTGGTTATGGACCAAGTACCAAAGATCCTCAAGCCGCTGGTGAGCGAGTGGACTAAGGAAGGATATGTTGTCTCGTTCAAAGTGGGTTTTCTCGTTCATTCTCTCAAGTGCTTTCAAGTCTGAATCACTAATTTGACACTTGCAACATCAAACTCTTATATTTCAGTTGGAAACGGATGAATCGCTTCTACTTCCTAAAGCGCGAGGTGCGCTCGATCGATATAATCATCAGATGGTCATCGGCAATGATCTTCACCGTCGAAAGTTTGAAGTCGTCTTTGTCGAGCCCACCTCCAGCCCTTCGACACCCTCCTCTCCGTTTCGGTCGTCGACAACGTCGGACATTGTTAACGGAAGATCCGAGAGAAATTATGAAGAGACGTGGATTAAACTAGAAGGCGGGAAGGACTCAACTGAAGAGATTGAGAAGGTCATCGTTGAGAATCTGGTGGAGAGGCATGGGCGATGGATAGAGCGGGTCGAAAAATAGATCTACATCAGATACTACATATGAATCATCAATGAACATGGAAACCCTTCTCTTTGAATGATGACATTTCTCAACTCGGATGCACCTGGCCGTTCTTGGAGCACCTTACACCATGTTTGATCCGTTGTCTACACCTACGAGCATCCATATGATGAACGGTTGTCGAAGGGTGACTAACCACTTCGAGTTTGTACCCGACTTATCCCATCCATCTCTCTCGTTGATATCCATCAGCTTTGTTTACTTTCTACCCACATACTGATCTTCAGACATCCAGCCATGCAGACTAAGACATTCAAGACCTCACGATCTCTTACATACTCCTACCTGCACACTTCACCCTCAGACTCATCTCTCCCCACCCTTCTCTTCGTCCACGGGTTTCCTTCGACCCATCGAGACTGGGACGCTCAGACGTCATTCTTTGCCTCTAAAGGCTATGGAATCGTTTGTCCCGATATGCTTGGTTATGGCCAGACGGACAAGCCTGATGATCCAGCTCTCTACATCCACAAATCTCTGGCGAACGACCTGACGGAGATTTTAGAGCACGAGAAAGTCGGAGACGCTATCGCTATCGGGCATGACTGGTTGGTTCTCTGATCTTCTTAAGTTCTGCATCTTCCTGCGCCAAGACAACAAAAGAGTTTGATTTATGATGTTGAATTGAAGATTGTCTTTGCTGGTGTTACAACAATTCAGGGGATCGGCCACTACTTCAAAATTGGTAACTTATCATGAGGACAGATTCCTCGGCTTTGCGTTCACTGCTGTCCCATACAACCCTCCCCGACCTGTCCCTCCTTTAGATATCATGCTGGACCATCTCAAAAAGACAGTCGGTAGTGAACTCTTCGGATACTGGAAGTTCTTCACTGCCGATGGCTCTGAAAAAATCATCCGTGAAAACGTCTGTTCTCTTGTCACTATCTTTTCAGCCTCGTCTGTATGCGCGTTGGATAAAGTTGATATGATTCCTAATTATCTTTTGATTTTATCTATTGAACAGGTTGAAGGACTCACTCGTCTTCTGTTTCCCGAAGATCCTGCCCTGTGGAAAGAATACGTTGCACCGACTGGTGGCATGGATCGATGGTTCCAAGAAAAAAAAACTTGCGCTCTGTCTTCTTATATGTCCCAAGCTGTTCGTAAATCTTCTTCGTTTGCTGTTGGCCCTTCTCACGCTCTTGGGATGTAGATCCATAAAATCGCTGTGCACTCCTTCGAAACTGACAAGAGCAATGTACACTGAATTTTCTTCGTCAGAGCTTTGATGCCAAAGTAGCCGAGTTTACAGAGAACGGAATGCATGCACCGTTGAATTACTACCGGGTCGTAGCACAGGGTTTGGAGAATGACGAGAACGCAGGTTCGTAACACTGGCCCTATCAAACGAAGATACATTAAAAAGCTATACCTATCTCCTTCAATACCTCCTTCATTGACAGCTGTGCGGGACCGAACAAAGTTGTCGAAGCCGAGTTTCTTCGCGGCTGCCCTACAGGATTACGTCTGTATCCCTGAGATGGGCAGGGAGTCATTCAAAAACAATGCGGTAGATGCTACGATCGTCGATTTCGATACCGATCACTGGTTCGTCGCTCTTACCGTTCCTCCTGATCCCATAATACACATCTCTCTTCCTTGTTTCTCTTTTTTTTTCTATGCGCTTAACACAACAAACGGTTTCTTTCTTGCCGTTCCAGGGTTCAACTTGCTCAGCCAGATCGATACAACCAGGAACTCGAAAAGTGGATTACTGAGAAGGTTTTGTCCACTCTCAAAGCTTCGCTTTGAGGATGTGTTGAATCAGAAGAGTCTTTAGACCATCTTCTTCTCCAAGACGGACGAAGAGGGGATTGAACAAGACCTTAAAAGACAGGAAGGTATCGGGATGTATCCACTCAATCTACACGGATTCATCTTTTGTTTATTTTCTTCATGAACGGTTCAATTGAAATTATGGTCATCATACAATAGCTACCTCTCAATGCGATGAGATCAGTAGGTCATGAAATCGGTTATTGCCTAAAACATTCACGAGTAGAGTCAAGAGGAAGCTTTGAAGATGAAATCGATCAAACCGCTATTAGAGCTCAACCTTTCTGCCACCAAGTGCTACGAAGCCCATCAAAGTGGTATTCAAGATAAGAATCTTGGTTCAGCTTTGAAGCCACGACCATCTGGTAAGAAGACGATAGGTAATAGAAAACTAACGTCTTTGTACCCTCGATACCGACCGCCTCGAGTCGTTCGATCTCCTCTGCCGTCAATCGAAAGCCGAGGGCTACATCAAGCGATTGATTAGGTTGGTCAACGATTTGTTTGTTAGATCGTAACCCATCGAAGTACTGTTAGACATGTATCTTTGTGAGGAACAAGAGAAAGAACAATTGAACTCACCCTGAGCGTTTTGCTTGGCCTGAGACGCGTTCTTGGCTCCTCCAAGAGGGATAGCTCCTATTGAAACGTACCCTCCAGAACAGGATCAGTTCAGCCTCGAATGTTCACTAGGAGAGAAGAGTTGAAGGAAAGTGGAAAAGACCTTTAGAGAGCACCCAATTGAGAGCAATTGCCCCGACTGGGACATCCCGCTTTTCAGCGAGCTCACGCATGACCTCAACCAACGGATCGACAAGATCCATAGGAATATCTGAGAACCTGAATGATGGTGAAGAGAGGGTAAACGCCAGTTGCAAAGAGAAAGTTGAAGGGATGATGTGAATGGATTGGACGAACCATCGACCTGATGTGGGTGGATTCGCCGCAGAGTATTTTCCGGTCAATCGACCTTGAGCAAGAGGAGAGTCTACAAAAGTATGTCGAGTGAGATGAACAAGGACCGATGATCAATCGAAGTGTGCTTTTAAAATTTGATATAAAAAGACGATCGGATTACTTACAAGCCAGGCAGACAACTCCTCTCTTGTTCATCTCCTCGATCAACCCACTTCGAAGCGGGTACTGCCGGATCAAGTTGAGCTCGATCTGGTTTGATGCAAGAGGCACGCCATGGGACTCAAGCACATCTGAGATCTTGATGAGCTGCTCTTTACTAAAGTTGGACACGCCCACCGTCTAACATACCCATGTGGGGGAAAACAGTTTAGATTCGCGCTCTGAGTGTACACAAAAGAGAAACCAATGTATTTTCGGAGAGTATACCTTTGCAAGTCCTAGATTGACACACTTGGCCAGCTCTCTACCTTGAGCCGCCCATGAATGATAGCCGATCGGACCGTGAATCTATGTAGTGCAGAAACGAGATGGTTAGATCAGCCTCTTCAACGACAGATGTTATTTGTATTAAATGGAGAAGGAGAAGGAGAAGGAGAAGGAGAAGAACTATATGAAACTGTCCTTCAGACATACCTGATAGAGATCAACTGAATCCAGACCCAACCTCTCCAGGCTCTTCTTCAATCCAGAAACGAGTCCAGGAGTGAAAAGGAAAGGGTTCTGAAGCCTAGGAATAGGAAGCCACTGCAGCACGTATACGTGTATTTGGGATCAACCCGATATAAACACATTCTTTAGATGAGCCCTATCTACAAGTCGCCGATCGATTTGGAGTAAGAAATTGACCTTGGTAGCAATATGGATCTTAGCTCGTTGTTCGGGTGTCAGAGTTTTGATGATCCGTCCGATGATTCTCTCCGATTCTCCGTTCCCGTATACCTGAAACGGATTCAAACGTGCAAGTATTCAAGACACGGCATCAGTGTCGATGAACAGAGCTGAGACACTCAGACATCAAGCGACCCGACGGACAACGTCTCACCTCGGCAGTGTCGAAGAAACCACCCTGCCTTTCAACTGCCTCCAAGAACGCGAGCTTGACGTTTTCGAAGTCTAATGATCGTGCAAATCGAAAGATGTATATCTGAGCACAACTTCTGAGCAAAACTTCTGAGCACAACTCTTTCGACACTGTCCTCATGAGTCGTTGACCATGCCTGCTTCATACAGGCAAGAAACACATGGGAACAAGTAGAAGGATAAAGATGTCAAACCTTCTTCTCTGTAATTCCAGATCTTAGCATCTCCCCAAGCCCAGGTTCCGGTGGCCATGACCGGAACGGCCACATCACCATCTCTTCCCCGAAGCTGAACCCTGGTATCGATAGTAGGGACGACTGAACTGTCCAGTAGCGGATTGGCGGTAACGGTCGACATGTTGCGAATGATGGTTGTTGGTCTCAGAGATGTATATCTGAGGGATTCAGTCAAAACTATCCGCATCGTTGTCATCAGCCTTCAACGTCATGAATTCCTCTTGTTCTCGTCCTCGTTGAAACTCTACATTATCATCTTTCATACACACCATTCAGCGGATCATTTCGGTTCAAGTTCATGTCAACCATCTCCTTTATGAACGCTTTCGGTTAGATTCCTAGTTTGCGCTATCTCTCCCGTGTCTCCAGTGTCGAGTACTTCCCATTCGTCCTCCTTTTCTCGGTCCTTATCTTTGTCTTTGCCTCTATCTCTTTCCTCTCTTCGGATCCTTCGTCTTCGTCTTCGATCCTCTCTTTCCTCCGGGGTTTCTTCCCTCTTCAGTCGTTCTTTTTCCTTTCTCCTCACCTCTCGGTCGAGCTGTCTCTCCATCCCAGTCTTGCTTGAACTCCCGACCACGCCCTTCAAACTTAGTTGAATTCGTTCCAACTTGACCGGCTCGACAGTTTTCCCTTCAAAGCTGAACCCTCCGCCAGCAGTCGTGATTCCACTTGAACCGGGCGGGTTTCCTTCTTCGATGATTCGCCAGAGATTCCTCAGCACATACGAACATTCGTGAAGTGGGATTTGGATTCCAACGTGTGCAGCTAGATAACACACATCGTACTGAACCGCAGCAAGAGACAGAGTGGTCGTCTTGGACGATTTTTGAGGGTATGTCAAAGGAAGCGCTGTCGGGCTTAATCCAAGCGAGGGAAACTGAGGTGATGGCAAGAGAGATGGAGGGGACAGGACAGGGATGAAGGGAAGACCGATAGGCAGCGCTAGGTAGGACGAAAAGAGAAGGAGTAGGTGCAATGTCTGTTGTAATGCGGCTGTGGTCTCTGATGGCGGATAGACTGTCGTTCAATCATGAACAGACACACACTTGTTAGGACGATATGATCTATGGCTACTGGGCAAATTGTCGTGTTTAGATCGAGACGCAAAACATAGACTCACGCTGCATGTCTCCAGGAAGAGGTAGCACCACCCCAGCTACGCTATCTTCTTGTCCTTTGCCTCCTTGGCCTTGCCCGTTTGGACTTACTCCAGTGGCCCTAGCGCCTAGGCCTAACCCCTCTTCGTCTTCGGAGTCGTCCTCCTCGTCTCTACCTCCTAAGCGAACGTCAAATGCGAGCATGACCTCTCTCAAGAGGATCTGTCTGGTTTGGAGAAGAGCTAGCGCATGCCAAGATGTAGGGACAGACAGAGAGGCTGGATGGGGAGCCTGAAGGAGGTAGGATCGTCTGAGAATCAGATGGGAGTCTAGATTGACGATCTGTAGTTTAACTGATGATGACCTCACCACGGTCAGCCTGACATCAATCAACAGTATTTCATCTCCAGACAAGAGGGTTGAACAGGACTAGACCTACGAGCTTGGTTGTTTTTCAGAGTGTACTCAGTAGTTTTCTTCATCCTATCCAAGTTTCGTCGCTTCTCGGCCAGTTTACCCTCAAGGTCTCGTACTTGATGTAACCCACCGGGACCGTCAAGCGAGCCGGCTATCGTGCTATCGATATGTCTCTTCAAAGAAGCGTTCAACGCATTCTCTGCTGTACGGTGCTGGAGAATACTGTACGTTGGTTCCAAGGTATATGATGAGCCTCTCGTGACAACAGAACTAGGAGGACGGTAACAGAAAAGATGTGCAGTAGGAGACCAACCGACGAAGTACACAATCCGCACAAATAGTACTAGCCGACGAGCGGCAAACGGAGCAAACGACTGGAGCCATTACCGAAAGGCAGAGGGATATCGACGTAGAGTTCGATCAAGATCGTTCAGCATGGACTTGGACAAGACCCTCCGAAGAAGAAAGATGTTGATGTTGATGTTGGTAAAAGGTGGTCGATGTTATCGGTTGTTGATGGTTGTTGTCTTTCGCTAACGCTCCTTCTAATTTATTATACATACCCGACCACCATCATCACCAACCATCAGTTCAAACGGCTCTTCTTCTATCAGCTCTCGTTCATCGCCCATCCTTGCTCTTTCTACTAGGAGACATAGGCTTTGAAGTTCTTCATTGTATATCACTAGTTTCAGCGCAAGAAGCCACATAGCCATGTCCAGCCGTCTCCGAGGCCTGGCGAATCCGATAAACCAGAAGCTTTTCTCGACGAGCCTTGCTGTGTCGAACTCCAGTCTGACTGCTGCTTCTTATAAAGAGAGCACCAGAGATAGCAGTTGCATAGAGGGGCTCAAATCGGTCATTAAGGTAATGAACTAATATATCTGATTCTACCACTTTCTACCGATGAGGATATAAATCTCGCTGCTCTGCATACATCATCTCTGACCGAGTACGCTGACTCACGCTCTCAACGAACGCTGATGTTCATTTGTTCGTTTAACCAAATGACAGTCTAAAATCCAGGCCGTTGATGCAGCTTACCCATATGCAAACCCATTGACCGATGGGTTCAACAGGCATCACACCTATCTTCGAATCTCTCTTACCGAGAAATGCAACCTCCGGTGTAGGCCGAATTTCTGCTCTATATGTCTAGTTCATAGAGCGACCTCTGTCTAATCCAAGCTTTCACGCTCTCATCTTCCCGATGCTCGCTCTTATGTTCGTCGTGAATCTTCATAGGCACGTATTGCATGCCCGAGGAAGGCGTGCCGTTGAAGCCGTCAGTCAATATGTTAACGGACGATGAAATTCTCAAACTGGCCAAGCTGTTTGTCGAACAAGGGGTGACAAAGATTAGGCTGACTGGTGGAGAACCCACAGTCAGAAAAGGAATCACCGAACTTATCTGTGCGTATTGTTGGCTCGAAACGACAACAATATGCGTCTCGTTCTAACATGTCTGATCCCTGGTGGGTGAACTGAATTCAGCCAGGTTGAATCGACTCCGATCTATGGGTCTCAGTCAGATAGGGATCACCTCGAATGGAATCGCCTTGCATCGAAAGCTTCCAACGCTTGTCTCCTCCGGTCTTACTCACCTAAACATCTCTCTCGATACGCTCCATCCTGCCAAGTTTGAATTCATCACCCGTCGGCCGGGTCATCATCTTGTCATGTCTTCACTAGAAACCGCACTTGGCTTGGCTGACAAAGGGCTCAAAGTCAAGCTGAACGTCGTCGTCATGAAGGGGTTCAACGAAGATGAAATCCTCGATTTTGTGGAGATCACCAAGAACAAAGATATTGAGATCAGGTTTATTGAATATATGCCTTTCAGTGGTATGTGCAGAATCTGAATATAGGGCTGAAACTAAGCAAGACAAGAAACTAAACTGTGCTTCCGCGCGCCCATCTTGAAGGTAACAAATGGTCCTATGGAAAGCTTTACTCTTATCATGACATGCTTTCGGTTATAAGAACAAAGTACAGAACGCTCATCAAGCAGCAAGATGATGCCAACGACACGAGTAAAGGATGGAAAGTTCCTGGCTTCCAGGGCTCTTTCGGTTTCATCACCAGTATGGTTCGTCTTCGACTAGATGGCGCATTCTACTTGGTGATTCGAGATGTATACACTAGGCTTAAACCCCCCTCTTCTATTTGACAAATCATCTACCAGACAGAGCATTTTTGCGGAACATGTAATCGACTTCGAATAACTGCCGACGGAAACCTCAAAGTGAGAATCTTCAAAATGCCTCTGAATAGTCAGACTTCCCTTGAATAATGGTGTGACTAATCCACATTGTGCGGTCCATCAGGTGTGCTTGTTTGGACAAACTGAAGTCTCTTTGAGGGATAGGCTTCGTTCAAACGCATCGGATGCGGAGTTGGTTGAGACGATCGCGATGGCCGTTGGGAGGAAGAAGGAAAGGCATGCGGGTATGAAACAGCTAAAAGATGGGATGAATAGACCAATGATCTTGATTGGAGGGTCAGTCTCAGTCTCTCGTTTGTGCTAACATTACTTTCATCTATCTTTCGTCTTCTAAGCAAAGTGAGGTTGTGACTTGACACGGGTTCAAATTGGGTGGTTCATCGTACAGATAGTCATTCAAGCCATTCTTTACGGACTGGGACGACCTCATCACTCGCCCCTTCCTACTCTCAGCCCGATCTACACAATAGGCTCTCAAAGTCTCCATATCCATTCTTCTCAGCTCTTCCCGATCTAAAACTGTCATCAACTCCGCATCTCTTGCGCGCCTATAGTTCCTCTCCCAAAATTTCTTCGACAAGTTCCCCCTATCAAGTCCCTCATTCAACGAACTCCAAGACATCTCAAGGAGCATCGTCTGAAAACATCTCAGTCCCTTTGACATTGACCCACATCGATTCCGACACTGGCAAGCCTCGCATGGTGTCCATCACGCCAAAAGCAGCGACCTTCCGGTCAGCCACTGCCTCCGGAAAAATCTACCTTGTCAGCCTTGTTTCTCCAGTTGTATTAATTCCCCTTCCATAGCTCACCTGATCCGTCTCCTTTTCTCTGTTTTTCTTTGAAACATAGCCCGAAGCAGCGTTTTCTTTACTGTCCAACCCTCAGACGTCTTCTTCCTCAAACAAGAAAGGAGATCCTCTCATAGTCGCTCAGTTAGCAGGTATCATGGGTGCCAAACGAACATCAGATCTTATCCCACTCTGTCATCAGATCAATCTAAGCTCGGTAGACGTCAAATTTGAATTGATCCATGAAGCTGAACTAGGTAGAGGAGGTTGGGTAAGAGTAGATAGCGTGGCAGAATGTGTAGGCGGAACAGGGGTCGAGGTAAGCAGCATCTTCTATACTGTTCTTTGTCCTCTCTCTCCATAGTGTCCTGGATTGTCTTTGTTTCCTTTCCTTATTCACCCTGGGTTGGCTCGTACTTGATAATTCGTTCAGATGGAAGCCTTGACATCCGTCTCGGTCACGCTCTTGACCATCTGGGACAGTGAGTCTGACCATATCACAAACTCATGTAAATATGGGAAAGGTGCTAAATTCCACACAATAATGAATTTTCGCTCTTCTGCTCTCTTCATCCTCGCGCTTGTTTGACTCAAAAGTGGTCAAAGCGGTTGCCGGAAAGGAAATGATTATCCAGGATTTATGTGTCACTAAGAAAAGCGGGGGTAAAAGCGGAGTTTGGACGAGGAGTCTAGATTGAAGAGGTCTAGATTAACATATGGTCAGATGTAAAAGTCGTTTCAAACTAGGCCGTCTCTGTGTTGCTTGCTATGGGATGCGAAGAGTTATAATCTTGTTATGCAATATAGATATACAGACGGTACAATTATGACCCCAATTGATCTCTCCTTCTTTCGTCTCTTTCAAAGCTAAGAAATTGGAGGATCGAGAAACACAATATACAGAGAACTTCTTGATGACCTAGAGCCTCGCTTTCACTCGCTCTTCAGTATCGCTTACACAGAGACCTCCCAATCGACCCTTGATGATCTCTTCCCCTTCTTTCTCAAGTCTATCAAGTAACACCTGACAAGTCGGGATATCTTTGATGAGTCCAACTGAGATCCCGGCTGACCAGATTCCTGCATCTGAATCTCCAGTTTCGTACACAGCTTTGTGTTTGTAGCAAGACACAGATCGAGGGAATCATCATTAGCGCGCACGTTCAACACATCTCTGGAAAGGAGATATGACAACGAATCGAAAAGGTTCTGTTGAAAGGGACTTACTTCTTCCTCTAGCGCCTAGTGTTTGTGGTTACGAACGATCCAATGAAGGGAAAGAGGAACAGCCTCGGTCAGCAGGTTTGTTCGTTCCCCTAATTGAACTTCTTCGTTCTTCTAGTAGTGCAACTAGGAACAGCTAGAGGCAATAGAGAGAAAGACGACGGACCAGAAACAAGATCTCTAATCTCCTCAAACTTTGCACCTTGGGGTCGACGTTCCAGCCTCACGACTGTCAAGGATTTGAGTTACAAGTTAGCGTTGAAACTGTCTTCCCTGTTAGTCTCTAATTGGAAGAGACGGATGACCGACCTTCTTGGGAGACAGCGTTTTTGTAGACTCTCGCAGTGTTTCCCAGAGTTCTAAAAACTATGACCGTTGTTTACGTTGACGTGCACATGGAAAATGAGGAGAATTGTCAGTTCGTTCGTTGCTGTTGTTCATATTTCGAACAGAAGGACGGACTATGTACGGTGTCGGTCTCGTCAGAAGCAACGATCTTTTCTTTGATGTTCTGATGAATTGGCGACTCCACGGTGCACATGAACCTAGAGAATGTGATGGCACTTGAGCGCGACAAAGCTTGAATGGATATGAGCCTTAAAGAAAGGACATACCTAGTACCCATATTGATGCCCTGTTACAGCAGATCACCGAAATCGTCATCAGAAGTCATCAAAATCAATAGAATAGCTCTAGTCACATTCATTACGAATATGTAGACACTTACCGCTGCTCCAAGCGCAAGAGCGCTGACAAACCCTCTCTGCTCAGTTCGAGAGGGAGGAGAAAAGTTTTATTCAAGTACACTTCAGTCAACTTCTCACGAATGACTGTTGACACAGATCAGGTGGTGCTTTTGAGTAACTAACGGCATCGGCGAATCCTCCACTGGCGATGTAAGGGATCGAGAGTTCTTGAGCAGCTCGAGCCAGCTACAGTCAGATTGAAAGGCTTATGTCAGCTGTTGCAATTGACGTCTCGTTCAAGATACAAGTTGAGCTTACCAAGACAAGGCCCCCGATATCTTGCTCTCCGGGATGACCAGCGCCTATATGAATTAGTGCGAATGTCAGAGGGATGATCGTTATAACTGAACATTTATACTCTATACATCAACTTACATTCAAACCCATCGATACTCAAGCAGTCAACGCCCAGCTTCTGGGCAGATCTAGCATGTCGAATGGTAGTACATTTGTGGATTATGTAGCATTCTGTGACCGAAGTGAATGAGTGAAAGAGAGGAGTAGCATGAGGCATTGATCAGACCTGAAACCCTGAGATGAAAACGACGACTCACGTTTAGACTTCAAAAACTTGATTAGCGGTCCAGCTATTTGCAGCATAGGATCAGCACGTCGATTCACTTTGTGTCAATGAGTTCGACAATTCCTCACTTACGATTGTTTCCAGCCGTCTCGAACACCTTGACGCCTTCCTCGACCGCTGCTCTTGCGTATCCTTCGTAGTCAGGTGGGTTGATCGACGGTAGCAACGTAATATTGACCCCCTATTTGGTATCAACAAGGTCCACCGCTGACGTTCAGATAGATATGATAGGATAAACCAGAAGGTTTGATGGACAAACAAACGGCTTGGGCGTCAGACCCTGAGTCTCCTTGATGGCTTTGCGGAGCGCTTCAGGCGAAGGCTGGGCTGATATGCAGGAAATCAAGGGTTATTGTTTCAGACCGAAGAATGGAAGACAGAGAGTTGGAAGGTTCAAAGGAGGAGGCTCACTGAGAGCAGTAAGCATTCCAAGGCCTCCGGCATTGGACACTGCGCTTGCCAGTGCTCTGTATGAACATGACCGATCATAACAGTTCAGAAGATCATTCATGGACAGGCGGGTGAATGACGGGAGTGAATCTTCAAACGTACGGTACACCAACCCACTTTGAAACAAAGGTTTGTATGGTAAGTGTGTGACTCGGATCACTAACAATGCGTAGAAAGATCTTATCACTGGATGGTGTATACTCACCTGCATCCCACCCCTATGTTATAAAAAGATCGAAGAGTACCGAACACAATACCCATCAGTTTATTCATTTCGACAACCGGTAGCTGTTGACCGTAAAGGTGAACAAAGAAGCATATCATATGTGGACTAACTGGACGACGGGAATTCTGATACCAAGAGCTTTCGTTAAAGGCGTAGAGATCGGCATGAGTTGTGCTGCTACAAAGGAGATGTGTGTGTGAGTGAGTGGGTGTGTATGTTTGTGTCTGACCATGGAAGGTGAGGTCTTGGTCTTGGTCTTGGTCTTGACGTTCCTCGGCTATTACTGAACCCGGCGGCCGGCAGAATCGTGACTTTGACTAGATTCTCATCCATACAACATCAACTTCTACTTGAGATATTCATCACTTGCTCTACTTATAAACCTTCTTGCAAGTACTATAGCACAAAGCTTGAGAGATTGATAGAGGTTTTTGTCTGATAACAACAACCGAAGTGTAACAAGACGGAACGCTCATGACAGAGACATGGACAAAACAGTTGAGCTGTTTGTCGCTCTCCTCTTCCTTCCGGTTCGCGACTTACCCTTGAAATTATCAAGATCCTTGTTCAGCCTCTTCTAAATCCCTCTTGGAACTACATCGACAACTTGAGGACACAGTGTGTTCGTCAAACATGTATACCATACGTTCAAGTCAAGAAGCTTGATGGGAACTGAATCAGCAATGAAGATCTAGTCACGTGAAATGACGTCTTACTTGGTCAGTCCATCATTGAAACAAGTATACCCATGAGGTGGTCTCATCATATTCCACAATTGATGCGTTGGCTTTGAACGACAACAGCAGCAGCAGCAGCAGCAGCAGCAGCAACAACGACAATAGAACCAACAACTATAACAACTACAATAACAATGGCCAACGAAGAGATCCTATCATCTGTCCTATCCAAATCGGCGAGTTCTCCTGGAGAGAAGTTTTTTATCATCTTCTTCTCGGATTACGACGAGGTCAAGCAGCGATTATGGTGCCCTGTGAGTTACCCAGCATGGGCCCGTACCTTCTCTTTCTCTCTCTTATCTCTGTTTTAGCTAGACCAAGTCAAGCCAAACTTGCTTGCATTCGGTCCAATAGTCTGACTGAATTCAATCGTTTTATTATGTCTGTCACTGTTGTCTGTTCCACGGATGAAAGGACTGTGTGGATGCTATACCACTTGTCGAGTCGTATCAGAAAAGCAATCCTAAACACAGTACGTCATTCTTCGCACAAAGTCTTGCCACCATGCCGAAAGCAAGAGTTGACAAATACATCTGCGTTTGTTTATCGGTGTCGAGTAGATCTAGAGATCCAGTACGTTGGCGACCGACAGAATTGGAAAAACCCAGCCTCGGTTTACAGGAATGACCCTTACAACTTGCAAAGTATCCCTACGATCATCAAATACGTGAATGTGCGTCTCTTCTCTCTTTCTCTCTATCCTATGTCATTGGCGGTCCTTGGGTGCTTTCATGTTTTTAAGGAGTTGTTCTCATGAAATTTTCTTTCTTTCCTCCTCTCCAACTTTTCTCGGTGAATCTCTAATGGGATTTCTATTGAACTGCATAGGGAAAGGAGGTTGGTAGATTGCCAGAGGCTGAATTGCTTGACCCAACAAAATTCAACTCGTTTGTTTCCTCTGATTGAGAAAAAAAAAATTCTTGATACATTCCTCTCTTCTATTCTTTTATGCTGTGTTCGAGTGAGAGTGAATAGATGATCGTCGTCCTGTGGACCTTAAACTGATTTTTGGAACAGACTCAAAGAAAGGATCGTGCTTATCATGAGGGCAAAAAAAAAAAAAACTAAGAGAAGACCTTGAACGTGCAAGTCAACGAGAAACTTGAGAAGCAAATCCATCATGATATAGTGCTTTGTTTTCAGTCTTTCTTCTCTTTTCCCTCTTTCCCCTTCGTTCATCTTCTCAGAACCCTTGACTGAGCAAGTACTCCTTAACCTCCTCCTTCCAAGCACCTTTGATCTCGATCTGGCCGGTGACAGGTCTGATTCTTCCCTCGGCTCCTCGTCTGTGATCCGGTCGCTTGAGCGTCAAGTATTTCAGCAAAGGAATGAGAAGGGCCTGGATAACCAGAAGAGAAAACGAACAAAGACCAAGAAAAAGGGGAAGCAGGAAAAGGTCAGATCCTGAAGAGAAAAAAAAAGGGGGGGGCGAGACGATACCAAGAACAAAATGGGAACCAGGACTTGTTCAAAAAGAGAGAGATTCATACCTTGGCGTCGCCCTGGATATGTCTGATGACGGTGAAAGGCTGGGACCTTCGTATCTGTATAGGCACGAGGTAAGATTTTGAGACCAGGGAGAGGGAGAAAAGAAACGAGTGACGTTAGGCATTCAAGTTTCGAAATTTGCATTTCTTAAGTGGTGAAGAGAAGAACAAGAAGAAAGAAGAAGAGAAAGTGAAAAAAAAAAGAACATGTAGACTAACGTTTACATAGACTGGGACAAAACCCGAAACTTTAACCCTGCCAACAAAGACCTGGCTGGGCTTGATCTTTCGCAGGCTTCCTCTCTGCTCGATGATGCTTTGAATACCCTCAAACCGGGGGTCGGCCACAAAGCCTTCCTTCCCAGCCCAGTTTCCACCTTTAAAATCGTAAACGTCACTCTCCGGTCCATCCCACTTGGAACGTTGCGGCTTTGCGTACTTTCTCAAAGGCTGGTCGAGCTCGGACGGATACTTTCTATCTGGCCGAGGTGGATCGGATACTCGGGGCTTGGTGGATGAGAGTGGGTTCTGTAGCGATCGGAGTCGAGCGTCAAGCTTTCTGGGAGCAGTCGTTGTCTGGAACGGAGGGTAGAGCGGTGGCCGAGGATAGGACACCGAAGGGGTCGTGCTGAAAGACCGAGAGAGCGTCGGTCGAAGAGTCGAACGGAACATTTGTCTGAGTGCGGACGTATAGCTATGTGTGAGAATATACAAGAGAATCTAGATTAGGGACAGCTATATATCTGTGGGAATGTGTATGTGTGTATGTGTGTGTGTGTGTGTGTGTGTGTATCGATGTATTGGTGCGTCGATGTATTGATGTATAGACTGAACGGTCCAGTACTCGATGATTTGATGAACGGACAGGGACGAGCGGAGAGAAGTAGAAGGACTGGGAAGGGCAAGAGCAAAGAATGGTTACCTGTAAAAAGGTAACGTTAAGATGTAACCGACGCGCTGTGCTTCGATTGATCACAAGCACGTGCCCGACATTTTTGTAACCGATTTGAAACCACCAACCAAAGGCGACTAAATACAACCAGGGCCTACCCGAAAGCTTGGCGCAGAGAAGGTCGCCCGCCCGGTACAACAATCAACGTGTCCACTCTGAATCTCTTTTCGAGATGGAAAGAATATGTGAAATGAGTTTGAAGAGACGGAGATCGTGAGAACGTACCATCCACATGACGCGGATGGAAGCCAAAGATGAACAAGGTGGCTGGATGAGATATGTATCGCCGGTCTGGAATATGTTGTATTAGTCAAAGGTGCATTGATATTGTCATCATCGCCAATGTCTTTATCGATGCCACCATCTGTTATCAATCGTCACCATCGATATTATCAACGAGCTGTTTGCTACTCGTTCTCTGTTCAGGAGATAGAACGCGATAGACAGACAGGGCAGACCATAGGAGAAAGAAAAGAACAGGCAGTCAATGAACCGCATAACCCTAACAGCGTTGCCGAAGGACCTTGCGGCGCTCTCTTCAAGTAGATATATATATACACATCAGCCCTTTTTCTTTCTTTTTCTTTCTTTTTCTTGCTTCTTGGGGTAACTTATCCCGGCCTGATTCGGCAGCTGGTCGGCTTGATTGCCCGGCCGAATTTGCTTTGTAATCAAGCGGGTAGTACCTTTTTTCTCTCTTTTTTTTTTTTTTCTTTCTCCTCTTCTAACAGATTTCCTAGTAATCTTCCTATTACATTCTTATCTTTTTTGTAGTTACTTTCGTAATCAGTCTCATTTTCTTACCTAGATTTTTTTTTTTTACCTGTCCTTTTCTGCTGCCACCGCCTGTCTTCATTCTGTTCTCTTCTCTCTCTCTTTCTTCATCATTACCTCTTTTTCTTTCTCTTCTTTCTTTCATTCTGTCTTGTTCTCATTTTCTTGAAGAGATCACCGTGGGTAGCTATTCGTCAAATAGTTCGAACGTTGAATCATGATTCAGGTCAGTCTTCTTCCAGTCCTCAAATCTCTCTCATCACAGAAAGCCGAGAGAAGAGAATGAGGGGAAAGAGGGGAGAAAGACGCGCCGCGAGATCTTGACCCGGTCTTCCGGCCATGGGGAATACAATCTCGTTGGGGAAACCCATTCTCATGTTCGTTCATCATGAATCTCTTGACAGATTCTTGAACGTCCAAGAAAAAAAGATCATGATCGATATCAGAGAACGTGAATCCTGACCATGGGATATATAGAAAGAAGAGAGATGAGCAGAGGAGAACGAGAAGGATCTCTTTCCCCTTTCGGACATTGGAGTCGGACAGATTGAAGATGTCATCGTTCACCCAGGTTTCCTGTCACCTCAGTGAAGCTGACCGATCGTTCTTGTCTGCATATACCCATCTCTTGACATTTCCTTCTCCCCTCGGTTACTCCTCCTTCTCTCGCCGATCGTCATCGTTTTGTTTACCTCGTTCCTATCCTATCTTGGTCGTCAACACCTTCATCTGTTCCTATCAACCAACCAACCAACCAACCAACCAACCAACCATACATAATCTAGGCATCCACTCAGATCCATCCGCCTGCACACCAGATGGACGGCATGCGGTCTAGTTCGTTCACTCAGGCCAAGGCCGAGCAGATGGCTACCGGTGAAAGTGTGCGTTTCGTTTCGTGCATCTTTTCTCTCTCTCTCTCTCTTCATCAAACTCGACAGTCAGAATCGTTCGGTCCAATAGAAAGACAGAGAGAGAATTGAATTCAACCATCCGAGTCTGCCGCGATCTTGAAGACGGCGCATGAAACGGCGTATCAAGCTTCATATTGGGGCAGAACCTTCCTCGGGTAGAAAGCCGGAGGGTCAACTCAATCGAACGTATCCCCTTGAGAACGATAGACCGGGTGAAGAAGAGCACGATAGATAATCCGGAAAAGTGAACCATCACCGGATAAACCTCTTCCTCCTGATATCCCGTTCTTTTATAAAGAACAAAGAAGAGAACAGGGCGATTGAGGCCGTGTGTACCTCTACAAAACATCTTCAAAACTCCTCCAGATGTGTCCTGCCAAGAAAGGAACATCTTACCTAGCTCCCGTTCTCCTTCAACCTCCTGCTTGGACTTCTCCCTCCCTTCCCTCCCGTTTCAAGATTTCCTTAGATATTTTTTCCCTCTTCTTTCAATGTTTGTCTTTTCCTTGAAACAATCTTGCTGACATTTAGCTTTTGTTATCTCTGTTTTTCTTTCTTTCTCATTGCCTCATTTTCATTCTCACTCTTCCTCTGTCCTGCCATCCTCAACACTCCCCGGATTCACACTTCCCCTTTGCTACAAACCGGAAAAAAAAAACTTGACGATGAAATACTTATCCCCATACCCATCCGACTTTCGTCCCACATCCTCTTCATCGTCTCGATCTCTCAAATCGTCCCGTTCCTTAATCTGCTTGACGTTTTGCAAATCACCTTTGGTCCCTTCGTCGCCCTTGCAATGCCGACACGCCATCTCTTCTCCTGATCTCGCTAAACATCCGTCCTTGTTCCCCTCCGGTTCAACGTCCACCAACCGCACCTCCTGGTTTGGCTCATCTTCCAACGAACCTCCCTCCTCATCTTCGTCATCCTGGTCTTTGTCTTCGAATTTATTTCTACAGGTCCCCTCCTCCCCTCAGTCTGACCGTCGGGGTATTGATTCAGCTGCATCTTCAAGAGCGCCTTCTCGGGCCCCGTCCGTCGCTCCGTCCAGGCGAAGCACATTCGGTTTCACCAAGCGGGCATCCTCAACTTTCCATTCTCCGACCCACACACCAACTGGAAACAACTCGGCGTCCACCAGGCCCTCGTCACCCACCCATCAAAACCACTCGATCGCCACCCGGCCCGTCAAACACCACACCGGCCCTCTACATGATCTCAAACGGTTTCTACACACCCACATCGGAGGAAGCCATCCTCACAAGCATCATGTTAACGCACTTGATACCCCTGCCCATGCTCCTGGAACGGCTACTGGTTCTCCTCAACATGTTGATTCTCCTCTGGCCGAAAAACACCACACCGCCTCGAAGAAAACAGGTTACTTTGGTCATTCAGCCGCCCATTCGACCAAAGATCGCACCTCGCCTTCCAATTCTGTTCTCGGTCTTACCCAGGCGAGCACGGCTGGAACGCTAGTCAAGGAGGACCGGTCGGCACCCAAAGCTTCGCAAGATGCCTTTGACCCGACAAACGCTCCTGGATTACCTCAAGTTCCAGAACGAAGCTTACAGCTCCGCGAGGAAGCTTCCGCCGCGGCGGGCAGCATCCCCGGTTCGCCTGCTGGTTCGCTTGGCCGTTCCGCCAGTCAACGGTATCTTCCCTCCAACCCGCCCCCTCTTCCTACCTCTGGCCAGAAACATCTGAATCCCGATCATCAGCATTCGTTCTCGGGTGAAGCTCACACTCCTGTCTTTGGAGGAACGCCTCCGGGCTCATCCCCGGCTCTCACGTCCTCACTTCATCACCACAACCCACACCCATCCTTGGCGAATGCGACCCAGGCCCAACTTTCCAAAAAGTACGGAAAGTGGGGCAAAGTCCTCGGTTCAGGTGCAGGGGGAACTGTCCGATTGATCAAGAGCTCAAGCAAAGGTGGCAGTGTCATCTACGCCGTCAAAGAGTTCCGACCAAAGCGGCTGGGAGAGAGCGAGAAAGAGTACCAGAAAAAGGTTACCGCAGAGTTCTGCGTAGGTGTCACCCTCAGACACGTGAACGTTATCGAGACGGTCGACATCGTGAACGATCACGGGCATTACTATGAGGTTTGTGTTCAATCACTGGCTCTTGTTGTACAACCACCCTTTTTCTTAAACAAAAAATACATATATTGACAGTCTTCTCTTTGTGTACATTCAGGTGATGGAGTATGCTCCGTACGATCTGTTCTCGGTCGTCATGTCTGGCAAGATGGCTCGACCGGAGATCTACTGCGTGTTCCGACAGATCGTCGACGGTGTCAACTACTTGCATGGTATGGGACTTGCCCATCGAGATCTCAAACTTGACAATTGCGTCATGACTACCAACAACATCGTCAAGCTTATCGACTTTGGAACGGCTACCGTGTTCCAGTACCCAGGAAAAGCCCAAGTTAAAGCATCTGGAGTCGTCGGTAGTGATCCCTACTTGGCACCCGAGGTGCTCAGTGGTCAGGAGTACGATCCAAGAAAGACCGACGTCTGGAGTTTGGGTGTTATGTTCCTGTGCATGATACTGAGGTCAGTCCATCGAGATCCTTTCTATGATATATGTGGTATGCCCTTCACATACGGGTCAGTTTGCTGAGATCGGTTGTTTGTATCTATGTTCATCCGTCTTGCGCTCGGTGATATAGACGGTTTCCCTGGAAGCTGCCGGATGCTAAGACCGATGCGAGCTACAAGGTATGTTCAAATTGTCTTCTCTACATGAATAATGCCGGTAGCCGCAGCTGACCGAACTACGTGCTTTTTTTTTGTACTCGACAAGCTCTATGTCAACACCCATCCGCAACTCTTGGCTCCTGCCGCCGGGTCGAAACCCAAGCCGAGCACTCAAGCCACGGTCATGTGTTCCCATCCGCCTGATCATCTTAGAATGACGTCTTCATCATCGACCAACCAGAGCACACCCTCCAACCAGGCTCGAATGATCGTAGAACCTGACAACTACATTGATGCTAGACCACGGGATGGAGTATCTGCAGCTGAGAAGGCTCACATGAAATCGGCGCTGAAGATCTCGACAGTCCACCCTGTGGACGACAAGGACTATCATCTTCAGGATTCTCCGGAGGAGATGGACCCTAGCGTACTCCATATGGATCGACCAAGGGCGCACACCACCAGTGAGCCTGCCTCGAGGTTCGCCTCTCATGTTGAGAAGACCGCTCGAGGAGGGACCGCATCCGGTGTGGTCTCGCCCTCTGGTAATGGTGAGTTAATAGACGGCCCGAACCAGGAACAACGGCTAGTCGACCAACTGGCCAACTCGATAATCTCACCCACCACTCAGGGTTTGGCTGCACCCGAGTCGTACTCTGCCGCCCGTCAACGATCAGTGACTGGTCCGGAGAGCACGACCGGAAGGAACATCCCCAGTCCTCACCAGGGAACGACCTCTTTACCTTCTGGTGATTCTCCAGCCGTGGCCTCCAACGATTTCGCAACCCCCGACCGATCATCGACACATATGACGACCAAGACATCGACTTCTAGTGCGAGTGCCGCCCGAGCCTCTGCCGCTGATTGTACCGGGGTGGATTCAATCTTCCGACTCTTGCCAAGAGAGACCCGACCTGCGATCATGGCGATGATGACGATCGAGCCCACAGCCCGATGTACATTGGCTGATCTATTGCGTGGAACAGGAAACGACGCACTCGTCTGCCAGTGTGAAGGTGTCGAATGTGGTGGAGGAATGAACACGCCGCCAAACGAAGCCGCTATTCCTGACAACGGCGACGAAGGAGACGAATGGATCAAGGGAATTGTGTGTTGTTCCCATCATCCGATCGGGCACTCGATGGATCACACCCACGCAAAGATCGAGGTTGAGGAGGGCGCGACCAAAAAGAAACGATTCTTCCACTGAGAGATCCAACGAATTTCTTTCCTCCTTCTCATACGTCACCCTTGTCTCCTGATCAAAATGGTTGAGGAAACGCATCTGGTTTCTTCTCTTGCGTATTTTCTGTTTCTCTTATCAGATCATTGTTGTTTTATGTCTGCCTTGTATTTAAGAGCTTCTCATTCTCTCCTGCCGTTTCCCATTTCTTTTACCCTTCCTTCTTCGCTTGCCCACCTCTTTCTTGCCTTTTTGATTTTCTTAGTGAAACATCCTCTTTATTTTCCCTTCTTGCCACTGTCAACCTTCTTGTGCGTCTCTTGTTCTCTCTTCACAACCACTCACCTTTATGCTGTCCATGTCGGATTTCTTCTTCATTCCTCTTGATCTCAACGTTTGATTTTTCTTCCCGGTTCTCACCCTTTTCTCCTTTCGATCGTCCGTCGACATCGTATACTGTCGATTGTACTCTTATCAAGCCTCAGCTTTCCTTTTTCTTGTCTTCTCTCTCGTTCGTTGTTGTTACTGAACAGTTCTCTTTTTCATCCTCCTTATCAAATGTTATCGTTCATCTTGTCGTCTAACAGCTGATTTAGTCATTTTTTTTTCTCGAGCGTTTCTTTATGTTGCTTACATCGAAAACCGGGAATCGACTGATGGATCATGCTGACCAACTGGCTGGGCCAAATCCAATGAGATCCTTTTTTTTCGTGAACCCAACACCCTGATATGTCCCTTGAGCGGGCAGAAGAAGAGAAAGAAAGAGAAAGAGAGGGAGAGAGAGAGATGACCAGGCAAATTATCTTCTCTATCACACACATGAGAAAGGTCTCCTTCAGACACCGGCGGACTCGACCCAATCTTTCAGTCGTCCGACCAAGCCCAAGCCTGTATCCGATGTGCCCCACCTGAGGTCTGCCCTTTTCGATTCCCATTCCTCAACCGGTTCACCCGGCAAAGGTGGAGACGTTCGGTAGAACACTGTGTATGCCGATATCGGTTGGCTCCGAGGTCGGGATCGAGAGAGATGAGGGTCGAGAGGGTAAGCTTGTAGGGTCTGGATAGGTGAGGGTGGTTTAGGTTGGACGATTGTTATACCTGTTGGATCCTCGTCGAGATGTATCATCGCACGCAGATCGAGAGGCTCTCTAAGTCAGTCGGTGCAAATGACGATCCTCTCTGATGAGGACAAAGATTTATCGAGGAAGAGAAATGATCTAGCACGAACGTTCAAACAAAACGACATCACCCTTTCTAATTCCAACACCATCACACCATTCTCTAGCCTGCTCACCCCAGACGACCAAACGACCAACGTTTCTCCCATCAAACAGCTCTAATTCACCCAAGAGCCAGCTCCGTCCGTCCTTCCCTACGAAGGATTTAAGCTCGATAGAAGTGACCACGGACAGAAAATTAGCAGTTGCTTGATTTAGAGGTTGAACGAACGAGGGAAGTGGTCTAAGAAGGTTCGGATGAATATAAGGATGAGTGGGATGAGTTGATTGAGGTCGATCCGGGTGGAGAAGATAGGCTTGGTCGGTAGACGTTCCAGAATGAACAGATGATGAACCGGATGGGCGAAGCTGAGTGTCGGCCTGGGTAGGAAGAAATGAAGATTCGGTGGAAGATTGGAAGGAGTCCGTCGAGTGGTTTGTAGGAGAAGTCTTTAGCGATTGAACGGTATCGACAGAGAGAGAAGTAGATGAGGGCGCCGCTTGTTGCGCTATCTTGTCAGACATCGACATTGGGTTGTTCAAAATACCATCAGCGTTCGACTCCCGTAAGGACCTCTTCACAAGACTCAGGATGCCCGAGGTCTGTCTGTATCCTTTTGTTGAAATACCAGAACCACTCGGCTCAGGAATGGTGTTGACAGCAGCAGGTATAGGATTGGAGTTAGAGACATCCGCAGAGGTATCGGCGCCCACGGTGAAAGAGAACGAGGTTACGCCTAATTCGCGAATAGAATTCATACTCAACCAAGTTGGGTCGATTCTCGAGGTTAATACATTCGACCTGTCCGTCACATCATCTACTAGAGGACTGATATCTGAATGGATCATTTCATCGAATCTCGAGGTCGTTGGTATTGATGCCGTCATCGCTTGTTCCAAAACAGTGGAATGAAGGATAGAACATTCTCTTGCAGCTTGTCGGTCGTCGGTTTCTTGTTCCCGACTCTCTTTACGAGACGAACGATCAACAGAAACGGCATTCTGTATGGCATCACCTTGAGGCTCGACTATATTCGAACGACTCCTATCGAGAAAAGAGAAAGTTGTCATGTCTGGATATGGCGCTGAGTTTTGAGAAGAGCGTGTCAGTCGAGCCACGGGTTGGGCAGGGTTGTTCGAATCGGATGAGGGAGTAGTCAGGGGAAATGTTTGGTAGTCCGCAGGTAAGATGATAGAAGTGTAGTCCAGACCGGAAGGCTGTTCTGTCGCACATTCACATATCAACCATCAGACAAAGAACAAGACAAAGTTGGAGCGGAAAGGAGAGGGTCAACTCATACAGCTCGAGTTTAGATAGGGAGAAAGAAGTCGAAAGTTCGAACAAACCTTGCACGGCTTCATCCTGATCTTTGCTGGCCGGTGACTCGAGAATCTCTGTCAACACGACCTTATTACTTAGAACATGACCTACATCTCCTGATTCGTCCTCTTGTGTCTCCTTTCTCTTTTCTCTACGTGGCTCTACAAATTTATTGGAGGCTGTCTCATCCAACTCGCCCTCTACGATGGAGCTAAGGATTTGCTGAGATTCCTTGCGCTCGGCAGTGGTGATTACTGATTCAGGAGATCCTCTTGAACCTCTTCGTCCCTCCCGAGGAGATTCATCGAACGTGGCTTCTACTACTGTTCCATAAGAATCCTTTGGATCACTCAAGGCAGTGTCAGGATTCGCTGAAGGTGATTTTTGTAAAGCGTTCCCAACAGATGTTGACTGAGGCGATGAAGGTGGATGGGAGGGTGCATGATCGAACGAGGACGGACAGACCACCAGGGAGTGATCCGATATGTCCAAAGTATGCCAATCGAGTTGAAGCTTGACCTTCTTGAATGGACGTTCGGAAATCTCAGGAGGGTCTTGGATATACTGACAAATGGCCTGCCGAGTGGGAGGATTGGTAAAGACGATGTATGTTGGCCGACTCATCGTTGGCAGCGAACGGAGTTGAGCGAAATTATCTATCGCCCCTGAAGATTTGGGGTTTCATATGGGCAATGACGCATCAATCACCCAAGCCTATAATACAGCAGACAACCCATTCCTTTCCGTCTTCAACCATCACCACGGCCATCACAACTATGTCGTCTAAAGCCGAGGTATCCCAACAAACTGGAAGCAAGGAGTCAGGAGACAGAGTCGAGAGATCCGGTCTGGTGGATATCCATCACAAACCAGATGGTAGTACCGAGCGGGTCGTCAACCTAGCGGCTTTAGTTCAGGATCGAAAGAATACTGAAGCGTAAGTTTTGACGAATTTGAGGTTGTGGCACTTTATCTTGTTCTCTCCTTCATCCGGTGCTTGCCGGTCCTGGTTCTCTCTGAAAATGAAACTTTCCTACAGAAAATACAATCGAGCTCCTCCATCAAAGATCACACAGCCCATCGAGCGCAAGGAGGCGGAGATATAAACTGGTCTATCGACCGAAAGACAGAGCCAAATCTATTCGACTGCTATCCACCTATGTAGAGTGAGTTTCATATGCTTTCTTAAGAGTTTACATCAAGTGAAACCATATAGATCTGATCAGGGACACACATTTCCTTCTCGTTTCCATGAGGCCTTCATAGATAGAGACGAAATAGTTTATGTGCTTTTTTCTCTGTCTTCTTATATATTCAATTTTGTTGGGTATCCACTTCTCACCTCACTATCTCAAGTCTACCTGCGCGAACGACCTCTGTCCGAGTATCACAATTGCATATGCCTGGCCCTACAAGATTCTCTTAGCCAACTTGATGAATAACATATATATGGCAAGTGTGAAAAAAGCCGAGAAGATGAGCACCGAAATGGTAGATATACAATGTGGATGTTGTTGAGGTTTCCAAGTAAAATATGCAATTGAAAGAAAAGAACAAGAGGGAGAAATAGACAACGACACCAGAAGCACTGAATGTTTCCACAAACATGATACTCGGCCCTCAACCGCGCTGAAATCACCTCCGGAATGTAGCTACACGGACACCCCCAAATGAGCCCAGATCCCCATGACTGGGCGATGGACATCCGATTATGTGTCTCGAGAGCGGAATCTCCAAGGCATTAGATACTGCTTGGACGATCTGCGACACACATATAAACATAGGACAGCAAGCAAACAGACATGAGCATGAACGAGTCGCCCGAAGAAAGAAAGGAAAGGTACTTACAACCGGACTAAAACTTCCCTGAACGAACTTCAAGTCTATCGTCAAAGCAGGGAACCTGTATTGCCAACGATGGGAACAAACCGTGTCAATAAATTCGAGCTGGAAATTCTGCAAAAAGAATGAGATGAAGGATCTTGGTCTTACGCTTCATCCAGCAGTTTCGAATTGGCTTGTAGCTCTGATGGAATATCCCTCACAGAGTTGTATGCATGAATGAGTATCAGATGAGAAGTCTGTTCGTTGGCTAGAACGTAAAGCACTACTTGAACGAGTGCAGATATCTATGGGAGTCCAAGAGATAAAAAGGGCGTCAACACACAAGAGAAGAAAGGCAGGCGAGACATTGATTTGAGGTTCTCATACGAACCTCGTCTTCTTTGATCCAAGCGACCATCACTTTTCTTTTCGACCGTCTGACACCTCTGATCAGTGATCTTCTTAGGGCGACTCGGAATCCCCTTTCTGTCCCTCCTTCCCCCACTCCTCCTCCTTCTTCAACCTCCTCTGGCTCACGGCTGCCAATCTGCCTCTTCTTAGTCTTCATCTGGACATCATCATCCTCCTTCTCCTTGAGTTTTCTTCCAAACCCGATCGACATCCAACCCAGTCCCTTGGGAACTATCACTGCTTCACTCTGGTCAACCGCCCAAACACTCGCACGGAGGATTGATCCAAATCCGGTCTCAGCCGTCCAGAGGACACCGAAAATTCCGACAGCATAGGCCGCAAAAAGACCCAAGGGAAGTGGGTTTATCAAGGCGTTTCCAATGAGAATGATAAGGATCAGAGCATGCACGAGAAGGGTGACAGCGAATCGGGATCGGCAGAACGAAGAGGGGATAGGAAGATTAGGGAGCGAGATTCGCAGCAAAAGATGTGATAGCGCGAACTAAGATCACGAGACAAACCGATCGATAGAAGATCAGATTCAAAACCTGGATTCGAATTATGATAAAGGACATTAAGGGAACCTCACAAGAAGCATCATGAACTCGAAAGAGATTGAAAAGATGTTGCTTAAAGTCGATAAGGAGAATCCCGCCGTAGCATAGAATGCTGTTGAGAACACAAGTCAGCGAAGAAAGAACCCACGCGAACCAGATCATTCAGATTTACATCCATGGAAATAAAAACATAAGACGAACAAAAGGAAAAACGACTGACCTAAGCACAAACCAAAGTACATGATAATCCCAACCCAATTTGCCTCCGTTTTCTTCCATCTCCACCCCCAACTCTCAGGCAGGACGTTGTGTTTACTCAACTCTTCGACCAACGCACAGCAGGCCACCCCTCCGCAGAGCACACCACCACAGAGCACAGTCACCGCATCCACTACAACAAAGATTGAGAGCCAACGACCTCCACCGCCAGAAGTCGCGACAGAGGCTAGAAGAGCCAGAACGTTGGAAGCCGAGAGAAGAGAGGGTAGAGGGATCAGTGCGTGCAACATGATGAGAAGAGGGACATTCAAGATAAGCGCTCCTGTATTTAAGGATGTAGAACAGAGAGGCGCTTAATAAATGTAGATCTCAAAAGGAGGAGGAGGTTTGGGACGACAGACCATATAGTAGATTTCTCAATGCTTTTGAGTATGCTCCGGGTTTAATTTGTTCTACAAATCTGTTTTTTTCCTCAACATATGAATTTTAGAAGTGGGCAATTCATCACACGCCTCTCCATATACACGTACAACGAAACTTACGTCGGTAGACATTCTACTCCAGTCACGCCTAAGAAACCAACACAGATCCCGTTAAATACTGCCCTGAGCGCTCCACTACCGCCATCCCATGAATCAACAGAGAGATCCCAGTTGGACAATAGCACGGAGTTGCCTTCTCGAATCCACGCCACAGCAGCAATCGTCATCAAAAGGACCATGGTGAACAACTAGGTCGTAGGTTCGTGAGTACCAGGCATCAATGGTAGCGAGCGGGTCAGAAGCCAACCAATCAAAAGATCAGAAAAATATGTACCAAAAAAAAAAGACAAGTATTTGTGAACGCTCACATGGAACAAACAGATCGACAAAGTTAACTTTGTCGAGTCCTTGACACCAGCCAACAACAAGGCAGTGAACACTGTTCCAGACCAATCCCCAGAATATATGTGTATTGATCCGGATTTGAGTAAATACATCCTTGTTTCTCTCTTGTATTGTTTGAAGCAAATACAGATATCGGAAGCGAAACTCACCAATCAAGATCAGGATTCCGATTGTATACTCTTGAAGCGGCGAGCTATTTGCTTCTCCGTGGATGTATGCCGCTGCTGTTCCAGCCGATACGGTTCCTGTGGCCACCCTACACTGAGATATTCAATTTAGCTAAAGCTGACATACAAAAGAAAATATGTAAGCAGGTATACTTTCTCCTGAGGAAAAACTTACACATCGAGAAGTGTAACCGCGGCTCCAACAAGACCCATCGTTTTGCCAGAGACGCTCAAGAGATATGCATACTGTTTCCAAGAAATACGAAGGCACAGTAAGCGCAGATAAGAGATCCAGAAGGCGACATCTTCGAGCTTGACACATACATTTCCTCCGTTGATACGCATCACTCCTCCAAGTTCCACTATGATACCTCGCCAGAGGAGCAAAATCAAACAGGCTATCATCATTGAGAGAGGCGAGAGGAGTTTTCCGGTTTGGCACAACACAGGCAAACTATTGTTGATAGAAGTAAAGCAGCGCGAAGTCGACAACAATCCTCTCTCTGTCGAGAAGAAAGTATGAAGTTTACTAACGAATAAAAGACACTACCAAAGACAGCATTTCCCGCAACACTTGTCGCTTTAAATTGACCCAAAAGTTTATCGGTATCTAGTCTGGCCCGTACCTCTTGCTCGGCTTGTAGAAGCGCTGAAGGCGGAAGAGGGATGTACGATACAGAGCCCCAGCCCTATATTCATGTAGAGTATTCATACATACTTGTCAGTTGCTTTGACGTAAAGAATGAGGAACAACAGACTAGCTCACAGCAAATTCCTGTATGAAGTAAATTGCGAATAGGCAACAGAGATAGGTGGATCTTGAGATCAGCGCTAGCCATGAAGGAATGAATGTTTCCGCAACAAAAGACCAACCCAATCGTCATTCAAATCAATTCCTTCTGAATCCGGAGATCCTCCTGCTTTCTTCCTCTTCAGACTCCCAGGTTGAGTATGTGTCTTAAGACGGCGAACAATCTGGTTTGATGCGTGTATTGAATATCAGAGCAATCCATCTGAATTAATAAACGTCATGTTTTGTTCAAGGAGAACATACAGTTTCGAATTCTGATCTCTCGAATGAAGGAGGCAACAACAAGCTATCGACTACAGGGTCTTCCAGGCCGAGGATTGGCATGGAAGGACAACAGAAACATGGTCAGTATGTATGCATGTTGCGTGAGGAACGGAAATCATCAAGTGGTTAGGTACCTCGAATCCTCGACATCCTCTTGGATCCAACAAACTCTTCCATGTCTTGTGCTTCCCAACCACTCGCCCTTCTCTTTCCAGCCCTGATAGAGCGTCTTCTAACAGACTCAATATCTCCCAAGTTGTCTTCCTCATCGCTCTCTTCTTTCAAGATATCGTCCTCTTCAATCTTGAACCCATCTTCTGCAAAATCTAACTCATGGGAGACGGAGAGGTCTGAGCGTAACCCCTCCGATCCAGTCTGGGTATCAACCGAGAGCGCGTTGGAGGTCTGACGACTTCTGCTTGGCAAGACAAAATTTGGGTTCCGGCTGTTGCCATCTACATTGGCATTGGAAGCGATGCTAAGGGGACGAGACCAGTCAGGTGTCTTTGTAGGAACCGTAGGTGTCCCAGGCATAATGCGGTTCGTAGGTGTGTGGGTAGATAAATGGAAGGCTGAGTGAAATGAGTGTAAATGTTTTGGAACCACGTGACCAACACACTGGCTCGACTGAAGTATGCGATAGTGCCCTTGATCCACATCTTCCTCAGTGTGCCTGATAGAACACCGTCTGTTGATGCTGTCCAGGTAGCTGGAGTCGAACGTTGTTGATCTGAACGTTCCAAAGCTGGGAAAGAGAGAGACATGTAGATATGAAGAGATGTAGAACAAGAAAGAGGAGAAACAGAAGTCTAAGAAGGAAAGAGCTCGCGTCAGTCGAATGAGGTATCAGCGTATGCGCTGAAGCGGCCATAATCTCAAATGTGCATCTTGAAAGAGGGTGAGAATGGATCGTATGAGTTCTGAGAAGATCAAAGGTCGTTAAGAGTTTGAGAAGAACAACAACAATAATAAGAAGAACAACAATGAGAATAAAGAGTCGAGGATTGCTTAAAGGTAGAGGGTTATCATCTATCTTATCTCGAATTTGATGAGTCCATCCATCCGATTCCCAAGTGATGGCTGAGAACTACTGAACGCAGACCCAAAAACATCCAGCCTTTGTATTAAACGATCAATCCCGACGACATACACACGGTAGATCATTAAAACACTTCGTAGTGGCAGAATGAGAACATGTTGATAGAAGAAGCGCCTTATCTAACAAGCGATTGACGACCAACGGACCGCTTTTCGTTTCTTCGGTGCTCACCATCAGAATTATATATTCCTTGAATTCTTCTCACTCTCTTGCTTTTCTTCTTCTTCCCTTCTTCTTCTTCTTTTCCCAGTCTTTCTCTCCTTCCTCGCTCGTATTTTCTTGCAGTGATGCAATCCTACAAAACTCTTCTTCTCCGAAACCTTTCAACCCGGGCAGTTCGCGTTCAATCTGCCTGGAGGTATCTCTCGCCTAGCCTTTCGGCTAGATCCTACGCCTCAAGTACCGACTCTGTTTGTTTCTGCTTCCGCTTTTTCTCTTCTTTTTTTTTTCTTTCTTTTCTTCCTATGTACTCGTTGAAGCTTAATCTCATGATCCAGACCTCTTTTCCTCTCTTTCTCTCATACTCATTCAGCCCGATGGCCTGTCTAAGACACCACTCTATGATTTCCATCTCGCAAACGAGGGAAAACTAGTCCCCTTCGCCGGCTTCGCCATGCCCCTCTCCTACGGTTCTGATGGCGGAGCGTCCGTTTCGCATACTCATGTTCGGACCAAAGCCGGTCTTTTCGATGTCTCTCACATGGTGCAGACCTACTTCCGAGGACCATCTGCTTTGGCGTTCCTCGAGTCCATCACACCTGGCGACCTAAAAGCTCTGCCTCCGTTCTCTGGCTCCTTGAGCGTCCTGTTGAATGACCAAGGAGGAATCGTGGATGATACCATCATCACCAAACACGAGAACGATGAGACTTTCTACGTTGTAACAAATGCAGGCAGGAGAGCGGAGGACTTGCAGCTCTTCAAGGAGAAACTTCAGGCTTGGGAGAAGGCTGGAAAAGGCAAGGTCGAGATGGATGTTCTCGATGGCTGGGGTTTAGTTGCTCTCCAAGGTAAGACATGTATCAACAATAGGTTGACGTATGGGTGTCCGAACTTATCTAGTTTTGTTATCGCCAACAAACAGGACCTAAGGCGGCTGAGATTCTTCAGTCGTTGACGTCTACGGATCTATCAACTCTCTACTTCGGGCAGTCTACATTCATCGAGATATCAGGCGTGAAAGTTCATGTTGCTCGAGGAGGTTACACCGGAGAGGACGGATTCGAAGTCAGTTTCTCCGACGCGCACATATTTGCCCTCAAGGAAGGTCATCTACTGACCTAGATCTGTATTCTCTAGATCTCTTTGCCCCCCTCGGAGACGGTCCGGCTGACCTCACTGTTGAAAGAGCATGAGGACGTTAAGTTGACGGGGCTTGGGCCAAGAGACAGCTTGCGACTAGAAGCTGGAATGTGTCTCTACGGACACGACCTCGATGAAAGCGTGAGTCCAGTGGAAGCTGGACTGAGCTGGGTTATCGGTACGTTCTCTTCAGAAAATGTTGTCTTGTTACTCCGCAGAACTCTGTTGATCTTTAGTGGCATCTTCTTCAACTTCCATCTACACTGGCGCAAACTAGGTAAAGGACGACGTGAAGCAGCCGACTTTCCTGGTGCATCCACCATTCTTGCTCAGCTTGCGAGCCCGTCAACTCTGACTCGTCGTCGAGTAGGTCTGCTCTCCGAATCCGGTCCTCCGTTCAGGGAGGGCTCGCTTGTGTTTCCTCGACTACCCAAGGAATCAGAGGTTCCTTCTGCAGATCAAGCCGTCGGAGTCATCACCAGTGGTATTCCTGGAGTCAGTTTGAAAAAGAATATTGGAATGGGCTATCTCAAGAAAGGCTCATGGAAGAAGGGGACTGAGGTTAGTCAACAGTGGTTCCAGGCCTTCAATCTTATTCAATATCAGTCGCATCAAAGCGGGCTTCTTACACTGGATTATTTCTTGTGCGGTTATTTCGAACCTTTAGGTCAGTATCCAGGTCCGGAAAAAAATGTATGATGGAGTCGTAGCCGGAATGCCGTTCGTACCTACTGGGTACTACAAAAAGCCATGAGGATAGAGAAAAGTGAAGAAGTGGATCAAACTGGACTGTAATAATGGCTGTCGTATATATGGTTGTAGATTGGATCGATAAACTGCTTTGTTCTTTTCCATCCTTTACTTTATGGTCTAGTTATATACAATGTTTATTCATCTCTCAACACACCTGTTCCTTTCAGCCTCAGATCGAAACACATGTATAGGAGAAGAGAGAAAATCTACGATCAATTTTCAGATAACTATGAGGAAAGGGTATATAAAGCCGTACGTGTTGATGAAGATATATTGTGTGGCATGATACTCACGTGATCGTGCAGCACCGCCTATAAATAATGATCAACCTCTCTTTCCGGGTTTATTCCTCAAACACTTCTGAAATCCTTATGGATTCCATCCATTGTATATCGTGTGCGTTTATATGTCAAGGCGTTTCTCACGCTTTCATTGTCTCCAATATCTTTGTTCTCACGCCGAATTGCTCCTTATGTTGTGATCATAGAAAAGGAGAAGAGAAAGCACATAGAAGACGAAGGAGCAAGCATGATCCGCTCTTGGTCTGTCCGATCCGCCACTGGGTCTTGCCCATCAGGCAGGTATTCGACCTCATTGATGAATACACGCATCGCGATGTTCTCTAGACCCCATGTTGCCTCACCTATTCATCTGATTAGGTATGTTTCACTTCCAGACCTAGCTCATCTGCTCTTGGTTCAGTGACAGTATGGCGAGAACTGTGAATGACTTAACGCGTCACATCGTCGTCTTGTTGTCTTTTCATTCTTCTTCCTCTTGCCTCTCATCTTCATGGATAATCGGACGAATTTGTTTGAACATGCGAACTATCAGCTTTACATCAACTCCACCACTTCTTCTCAAACCGAACTTGCCAATCTTTCTCTCAAGTTCATGTCGTTTGCCCTCTCATGGTACTACTAGCCGATTCCGCCAAAGTCATGATCATACTTGGCTTCGCCGACAACAATTCAGCACGACCCCAATTCGATCAAAATGGCCGAGTTCGCCAAACCAGATGATCAGTTTCGAACGTCGGAAGCACGTTCCTCCCGAGAGTCAATTTTTGAAAGATTCGAATCTTGCAACAGAGACTCTTGCTCTGTTGACAGAGGAAGAGGAGTTGCTAGAGAAGTACAAGTCAAAAGCCTTGATTCATCCGTTGTCGTTCGAACAGAGGATGTTACTGCAGTACGCGACGACATACCGGTTTGTCTCTTTTTTCCTCTCTCCTTCAATAGTTGTGCCATTGGAAACAGTTCCTTGTCTGACGCTTGCGTTCTCTGTTCATGGCTCGATGTAGAACTAACATGTTCTTCACAGGCGCTGCTGGTCAGTTTCTCCCGACCTGGCAACAACTCCTTTATTCGTTCTACAAATTTAAATAGAATCGCTCATCTGCTTCGAAATTCAATAGGTACCGGTAAAAGTTACTTGATTAACCATCTTGTCCATGCCTTTCGGGAACTTCAGCAAACCGTAGCCATTACTTCTTCCACTGGAATCTCCGCTTTCAACATTGGGGGAACTACCCTTCATTCCTGGGCTGGAATAGGTCTTGGAGATGGAACGGCTGAGGAGATGATCATCAAGTTGAAAGAGGTTGAAGGGAAATCAGCGAGAAACAGGTGGACATCGACAGATGTGCTCATCATTGACGAAGGTGTGCGAACTAGACGCACTTGAAACCAAGTGGCAAAACATATGTACTGAAACTAGTTGCTTCTGTGTCTCCTTCTGACTTTCGCTTGTCATCACAGTATCGATGATTGATGGAGACCTGTTTGACAAACTGGATTTCGTTGGTAGAACGATTCGAGGAGATGATCGGCCGTTTGGAGGTCTTCAGCTGATTGTGTACGTCCCCGTGTTATCTCTCAGTCTTATGACCGTTGTCAAGGTTCCATCAGATTGACGCCGCCAACTCTCGATAAACAAAAATTCCCTTTGTATCCAGGACGGGAGACTTCTTCCAACTACCTCCTGTCGGAACGTCATGGTCTTCAATCAAATATGCTTTCCAAGCTGATTGTTGGAGAACGGCCATCCCTATGGAAGTCAAGCTGACTCAAATCTTTAGGCAAAAAGATCCAAATTTAATCTTCCATCTGAACAAGATTCGGTCTGGAATAGTCGACTCGGAGACGGATGAGTTCTTCAAAGCACTCGAAAGACCAGATTGGGAAGATGACACGACGCTAACAAAACTGTATGCTATACTTTCTCGTATCCTTTTACAATGTATACAGTAACTCGGTTCCATACAGCGTTGACTGATTGAACTCTGTCTGTTGGGTTTCACTTGTAGTCTACCAACGAGGAATCAGGTCGAAGCAGAAAACCTTCAGAATCTCTTCCAACTTGCTGGAGAAACCCACCGATATGTTGGAGTCAACTATCTGACAACCCGAGAGAATCGTCAAAACGATTTGTCTTACATCAGTTCGGCTTTCAAGCCGTCTATCCCCACTATCGTAGATCTCAAAGTTGGAGGTTCGCTTCTTTTAACCTGCTCTTATTCCTGGCTGTGGGTTATGTCGAAAGGTGGATTTTGATTATTGACTGTTCTAAGAGATTCTCTCTCATCCTTTTTTCGTCCTACGTGTAGCTCGAGTAATGATTGTCCGGGTGTGTATCGAACCGATTGTATATCCTATCGATATAGATATCTGACTGACGTTTATCAATACTTTGATATAGAATATGATACCCAATAGGATCGTAAATGGAACCACCGGTGTCGTTCACTCTTTCATGACGACCAGACAAGCCCATGAGCATGACGAGTTGGATATCGAGATACCAGAGAGCCATATCCGAGTCGATATGTTCGAGCATCTGATTCCGACCGTTTTGTACGACAAGAGATTTGATGATCTCGAACATGAGATTGATAATGTCGTCACAATCGATCTCGAACCAAGAAGAATAGCGAAGTTGGATGACCCAACGTTGTATCCGGTTATCGAGATCGATGGAGATCTATATTTGATCAAGCCAATGGTTCACAGGATGACGGAGCTGCCGGGTGAGAACCAAGCGCATAAGCAAACTCTGGCAGCGAGATATCAGGTACGTAAAACACTTCTTGCTGTTTGAGATTATCGAGAAATGAATCGAGCACTTTAGCCATAACAAATCCATTGTTTGCTTTCATATCTCCTCCCTAAATTTTCGTATGATAGCTCCCACTAATTCGTTAGTCTCCCTTCTTTTATCACGTTTCTGAACCTACCGCTGACTACCTTTCATCAATATCTTCTCGGCATCTCAGTTGGTTACGCCTTGAGTATTCATAAGGCTCAAGGTCAGACTATCAATCGGGTACAAGTCAACTTTCAAAACATGTTTGCTGAAGGTAAGAATATGGGTTCATCAAAACAAACCTCGATCTCTGTCGCGAGACGGTATTTCAAGTACTTCCAGCACATCTGTCATAGTACTGATATCATCGGTTCATCATCTACTAATAGGTCAAGCATACGTTGCATTATCACGGGCTCGGTCTCTCGATGGTCTACAAGTCCTCAACTGGGATAGAGATTCGTGCGCTCCTCATTCTTTTATTTCTTCCGATCAGTTCTTAGCCCACTATTCCGTCAGAATGTTATGCTTATTGATATTCTTTCGGCCAAATTGTTCACTAATTTCCACAGTGTGGTAGCGAACGATGCTGTCCAGGAGTACATGGCCAATCTTCAAGTTATCGACGGTCAAGATGAGGAAGAATTATATGCGAGCGTCCAAGATAGGTTGGTTGGTGAAAAGGAGACGCATGATCAGGGTATCGAGGAAGAGAAAGAAGAGGAGGAGGACGTCGAAGAAGGGGGAAAAGTAAGACTAGAGGTCGCAGAAGACAAGAATTTGAAGGACAAAAAAACGGAGGAGAAGAAGGAAGTAGATGGGATGGGAGCGGCAAAGAAGGTTGCGGACGGGCAGGGACTGGGAAAAGATGCAACGGAAGAGGAGGTTTGGCGTCAATACTACAAAGGAGGTTTAGACGAATCCACCTTTGCCTACACACGAATGAGAGCGTCCTATTTAGCTTCATTGAAGTGAACCGATAGTCAACCTTCTGACAGACCGGTAGATAGGTGACCTTGGTGAGATAGAAATGATATAGTCGTTACAATGTCGAGTAGTTTTCTGTACTTTTTTCAAGCTCTTTCGTAGCGCAAGTTTTCTTTTCTTACTAAATATTCTTTTATTGCACATTAACTGTGGGAGCTTTGTTTTTATGTTCGGTCTGATATTCTTACAAGCTTGTTCAACCTCCCTCCTCTATTCTTCTCGTTTCTCGCTGTTCAAGCAGTATCTCAATTTGGGCCATTTGTAGAAGTTCTCTAACCTGTTATCTCACCCTCCATCTTCAATATATAAGCTTGTGGTTCTTCTGAGTTATCGTTATCCATCACCTTTTCCTTAGTGGTATAATTGACTACGCTGCTGAGTGATCAAGAATTCAGACGTAGTAATGCTCTTCAGACAAAGGCAAAAGAAATCATCATCGTCAATCGCTCTCCTCCTCACTACTTTCATCGTCTTCTTCCTCCGAGCTATCCGGCTCCATCGCCCATTCAACGAATCCTTCAGCAGCTTTCCATAATCTAGTCATGTCTTCTCCATCTTTGGATCCGGGATGAGTCACCCAAGCAGCGACAGTTTGTTGATCGATTACTTCATTCTGGTAGAGAGCGACCTGGAAACATCGATAGTACGGCTCAAGAGCTGGTTCGTCCAGTAAGATTTTCTAACGGACAGACGTTTTCGAGAAAGCAACTGGACATTAGTAACTTGTTCGTTCCCCCAAGACGATCGGAACAAAACAAGAGAAAAGATGGGTCTCACCTGTAAGAATTGAAGAATTTCGATCTTTTCAGAGGTTATCTCTGCGAATCTCGACAACAACGGACCCCAAAGCTCGAACAGACTATCGCATGTCGACATAACTTTCACTGTCGACGCCTTTTCTTTCACGCCTTCTACTTTACTCAACAGATAGAATAGTACGACTTCTCTTACGATACCTGGTCCAACGTTTGTCGTTGCTCTGGCCGATTTAATCTGCAACGCAGCAAAATCAAGGGATTCGTCATCCACAGCACCTCCCTTCTCGAAGGCGTGATCCAAGGTGGCCAGACATTCGAGTCTAAATTGAGGTTCATCACCCACTTCCATCACTAGCGTCAAGTTAGGAACCGAAGGGAGGTCAGAGGTCGATGATGTGGGTGACGATGCTGGAGTAGATTCTCTAGAGAGGACAGAGATTGTACCCGAGGAGTCGGAAAGGCAGAGATCGGATAGTCGACGACCTAGAGAGAGAAGTCGCTTGTTGGGGTGGTACTCGTACGGGTCTTCGATATCAGAATCTTCAGAGTCGGAGAAGGCAGATACATCGTCGCTTGGCCAGATGTAACCATGCGAATTTGATCCAAGGATGGCAGCTCGAGCGTCATCTGACAACCCATCATCCTCATCCTCGTCCTCGTCATCCTCATCATCACTACCGTCCTCTCTCCAGGCTCTTCTTCCAACTTTGGTGAATGGCTCAAGTTTCGCTCCCTCTCCAGTCTTTACACCCTCTCCGATCAAACAACCGGTGCCAACCTTGGTCCCTTTTCCGAGCACAACGCCATGTCCAACGATTGACCCCTCGACAACACTACCCTCTCCGATGATAGCATTATCCCAGACATACGAATCTTTGATGACACAAGATGGATGAATCTGGACATTGTGTCCAATGATTGAAGTTGAAATCGAACAAGATGAAGAAATCTGGGATCTTGACCCGATAAGAGTGTTTGGTCCAATAGTGCACGTTCGGGACAACACAGTGCTCTTGGTCACGTACACTCCCCCTTTTCTGAACTCATATCGTTCTTCACCCTCGACGCCTGGTAAGTTTCCATCGGGTACAAGAGGCCATGTCCATCGAGCGAGAACATCTCGGCTGACAGCATCATAGCTTCGGGTATCACTGACTCGGGTGGCATAGCCTTTACCGGCAAAGTGAACGTGAAGAGTCAAGTTGAGAAGGTCGGACGTCAGGATTCCGGGAAGAAAATCGACACGGATGGATTGATAGTCAAAGTTCTCAGTGAAGAGTCCTGGGATCTGGATAGATCGGATTGTAAAACCTCTCGTCAGGAGCACGCACCTCCGTAGAAGTTATGAGAGAAGAATATATAACTCACGTCTACACTGCATACATCAATCCCACAATCGATTAAATCATTTCGGACCTCGACTTCGTCCTCTCCGTACTTGAGATCAAAGACACTTCCGGGAATATGCGCCCGCTTTTTTCGAGGAACAGCTGGAACGGGCTCGTAATGAAGTAGTTGATTCGATGCCTTGGGAGACAGTACAAAGAGTGATGAGGATGGTATTGGTCTAGAGATGATAGGGATCAGAGATAGTGATAATGTTAGACAATATCCGACATGTGTTTTTTATATCCGAGAAGCTCAACAACTAGACTTGCCGAATTCGACGACCAAGACCTTCTTTGACAACAATAGTCATAATCGAGTCCTTGGAGACCTTTCTCCTCTCTTTATGAGCTTCGACAGCATCCTTGAGATCAATGTTTGAGACGACATCTCCGGATAGAAGGATGAAATCGGACTTGATTATCTGTTATTGAGAAATGTATCATGAAAGCAAGACTGTCAGTTCGAGTTAACTAACAAATGGTTTCCTAAAGATCGTTTCCCTGGCAATTTGAAAGGAGATAGCTAAAAGTGTTGAGCAAACGGTGTACATACGTTCATAGAATCTAGCTCTCGAAGAGCGTCTCCAGTCGATAGGGCCGAGGGAGACACAACAGTCTTGATTGTCAAGGGCGAAGATGGTCGGGCGAAAGTAGATTTTCTGTTAACGAGATGACCAGGATGATATGGATAGGGATCAATACATGTGTTTCTTTTGCTACACAAAACAGTGCAGTCATCGGACATAGAAAGCAAGAAGGTGAAGGAACGCCATAGAGAACGCTTAATGAATAGAGTACAACGTACTTGAGAGCTTCTTTGACCATCTCTGCCTTTGTCGTACAGAATACGATAACCTCTTTCACACCGGCTATCGCCAGACTTTCCAATGTCCATTCGAGCAGTGGCACATTGCACAACGGAAGAAGACAACGGGGTCGTTGCTGGGTGAGCGGTTGGAAATGATGGTTATAAGAATCTGCGAGGACAACTGCTTGAAGGACATCTTGCTCTTTCTCGAGAGCCTCCTTGGCTGGCTGAGGGACGGACTTGGGAGGCATGCGGGAGAACAAACGCGATGAGTAGGCAGAATGCGAAGGGTGGTCGTTAAACAGTGACGATAGTGATGATGCCAAAAAGGAGAAAAAGTTAGTGGAAATTCTGAATAATTTTGGGATTTTCAGTCGCGTCTAAAAGACATTCGCTAATGGGGCTTCTGCTAGTCAACTTTCTCATGAATTGTCTCTTTCTTTGTAGCAACTAACCAAAGGACGAATATCAGAGTTCATCAATATACCATTAGCGATGTGCGTTATAATGACAGAGTGGTACAACTCGGAATCATCAACGAGAATAACCAGACATTGATGATTGGAAGAATGATTGGAAGACGGTACAACGTGATATGTCTAAAAGATGGAATAATTTTATACAATGTGTATAAGCTTCGCTCTATACTCATCCTGGATATATAAAGGCGAGCAGAAAAATTGGACAAAGTGAAGCAAGGAGAAAACTTCCTAGAGAGAGGAGTGACCAAAGAGGTGATATGCAAAGAGATTCTTCAGAAGCTGTAAAAGAACTACCATTTCTCTTCGAGACCTTCGTAGATGTAGTAGGCGCCTACACCAATAGCAGCCACAGAGAGAATTATCGGCGCTGGTCGGAGAGTTTTAATTGCCGTCGGCAGGGTGACAGCAGCACAGATTGACGAAGCAGCTGAACACATCGTGATCAAGAGACGAGGAAGAGACGCGATAAAAGTTAGTCCATGCGACGTATCTAGGAACGAAACATAGGCTTAAACATACCTGCAGAGACCCAGGGACCGTCTTCAAGTCCGAACTGGGTTCCCTTCCCACCTCCATAGAACAGACCAGCCGACACGAGGCCAGCTCCTAGCAACCCAGTTGAAGACAGAGATGGCTTGCGAAGAAAGTTAAGGACAGAGCCGGTGGCTACAGCTCCAGACATGGCGTATGCCGGAGAGGCCGAGATCATTGGTGGCTGTTGACCCATGAGGGGAGAGACGAGGATATGAGTAAAATGAGTCTCAATGCGCTGGAAGGCTAGGTCGGTCAGCATGTGTTTGAAATACGCACTCGGTAGAGAGAAACCATAGGCGAAGAAAAAGATCTTGTAGATGAGGGCATGATAGCTAGGCTAGATCTGGTTCAGAGGGCGATGTTGGATGTGCGGTTGGAGATAGGTGAGTGGCTTTTGATTGGGGAGACGAATGTGTGGGATTGTAGAGAAGAAGAAGAAGAAGAAGGATGAATAGTGTCTACATATATGTTTCTTCATCAAGCTTTCTGTCTTTATCGGCTTTATTTCGAACCGGACACACATGGCCAACGGTGAAGGTAAAGAAGTTCGTCAGTCGGTAAAACAACCGGCTGAATGAAATGAACCATCAGTTGATGGCATCAGCAAGAATTCTCAAGAACAGAGCTGAGTATTCTGACAGCATCAGCCAAACTCTCTTCGCTTCGCCTTGTTCTGCCAACTCTTACTCATTCTTCGGCTCTCATGATGTAATTTAATTTGGATGAGTTCAGGTTAGTAACGAAGGCCGTATAGACACAAAAGGGCACCCCAATGTTAGTTCTCAGTCTGGTTCTACGATGTTGGTACATGGCGGTGAACGACGAGTGCCAACTGAACTATCGTCCGAGTATGGCCGAAGGCAGGTTCCACCGAACACAACCGACTCTGCTTGTAAGGAAACCCGACAAATCCGATCATCTACTGAACTACATTAGAAAAGTCTTTTAATAAGAACAAGAACAACCGAGATGAGATCCCAACAAGGTGTGTATAGAGAGAAAAGGTTATCAAACTGTCCTTCAGAGAAACGATCGTCCGTTGGTCGAGCAGAGGGGGAATATTAAGGAAAGTCAATGGAAACGTAATAGAAACTTGTTAGGGTTAAGATACATCTGTAGATAGAATGATACATCCGTTCAGCGCGAGTCTTGCAATGTGAAACTTCAAAGAGACAAACTCACAGTACAAAGTTAATACACGATGATATTCACAATCACAACGACCGTGACCCTATTTGCACGGCTTGGGCATCGTGTTTATAGGTTTAGAGATCAAGTACCCGTTCATCTTTGCCTTCTGCTCTGCTTTTATTCCAAATCCACCCCAACCAGGTCCTTCCGTACCGTTTTCTGGTTCAGCGCAAATGATGATGCTGGTACCCACTTCCCTTCTGGCCGCTTGACCGCCGAAGGAGACTCCAGGAATCTTTCCAACTTTGAGCCGGTTTGAACGACCAGTCTCCAAATCCACATACCCACTTTCCTGCTCTCCTTTCAACCTGTTTGTCTTTTCACCTCCGCTTTCTAATGCCTCAGTCGCGTCAGTCGACCTCTGCTTTCGGCCGAACGTAGAGACAAATTTGTCCTTGACATCCGCGAAAGAGGGAGAACCAAGGTCGTGATGATATGTCCGTCCAGTTCGGTAAGTTCCGTATGCAGCTGACGTCTGAGGAGTCAGTGTAGAGAGGTTTTCAAACGAAAAGATCTGTCGTTGCGTCTTTGCTTGAGAACCGATATAGCCCTGTAGGGTGTGTGTTCGAGCATGTTTCGAGAGAAAAGAAGCAAGGGATCGAAAGAGTTAACCTAGGAACACTGGACTCCTGATGTTGTCAATTGAGTTGACTGACTAGGCAAAAATTGGCGCAGCCGATGACAAACAGAATCCAAGCGGATATCTGAGCGAACAAAGACATATGGTGGGAGAGAATTGCGGTCGAGACACTGTGTTTCATCTCAAAATCTCAGTCTTGAAATCAAGAACGTAGCGCTGAGTCTGCGGCGCCAAATTGACGTACAAGGATTCAGTGAAACCGAGGGTAGCAAGCCCATAAGCCGGACCAAGAGGAGGTAAATATCTGAATTAATGACGCCAGAAGAGCACATATGTAAGCGTTATCCTCTTGGGAAAAAGAGAAGCAGGATACTGAAAACATACAGCTCGAAGCATCTGCGGATATGTTTCGGTCCGCCCAGTTCCGATAGAAATAGGATAACACACACGAGAAGAAGGATGATCATGTATATTATCGAAAAGAACGGCCCGCCGATTTGATTTGGGACAGCTTTGAACCAGAAGGTCAGACGAAAGGAAAAGCTGATGTCAGATATAAAGTCAAGGAAGTATTCATGTCTTTTGTGCAGGTAGAAGCTAACTAGAATGCTGGATGACTTGACTGTCGTATCCATCGAAGATGACTGAGGATGTCGTGTTCACTAATCCAGAAGATGGAGACCCAGCCTGCAGTAAACGAGAAAGTTAGCAAGGTTTAATATCATCATCCAGTCTATCTGCTTTCTGCGCCGATGGAGAAGCATGGCTAACCTTGATCCAAGCATTGACCGCTTTGAGGTCACTGTAATGATTGGGGTTGCAAAGACAGGAATTCAGTCGACTTAGCCACTTCCGCGCATAGAAAGGAATCTCCACGGTTGAGGACAAAGAGTGGGGTTCCACTCACGAAACCATCACGACGATGGTCGAAGCGATGACCAACAAGATGGCTACCATCGAGATAGCTCTGACGATGTTGAGCCCAACGAAAGCTATGCTCGAGCTCTTTGACTTCTTTTCCTCAATTCTTCCAGGCAGGCTCGTCTCTAGTATAGGGATAAACTTGTTCATGTCGTCCGAGATGAGGTAGGTAAGGTAAATTTCGCTCGAAAGGAAAAAAAGATCCTGTTGAGCGAACACTTGAGGGTCAATAAAAGGACAAGCGAGACAAAAGAAAAGGAACAATTGATGTCTCGAGGAAAGAAAGAGAAAGAAAAGAATGTGTCGTCGGTCACTCGTCAGTCTTTGATCGAGATATAAGCCTTTCAACGATCTGCTCAGTCGACCTGCAATGATCAACAACGTTCAGCTTCGTTTTGTCAATAGGAAAGGCATCCATAGCTGACAATAAAGAGAATCATTCGAGATGTAAAGATGAAAGAAGAGAAATAAAGTAGAATATAGTCGGGAGAATAGATGAAACACAAAGTGGATCAAAGGGGAAAGACAAACGTAAAGACATCTGCCGCACGCGACGCGTTTCATTCAACCTTTCCTTTTGTTCAGCAACTTTCAGACACACGCGAAGGCTGAGAGATCTCTCACGCCAACGATAACACAACCCACGCATTACTATAAACGCACACACACACACACACACACACACACGCACAGCATGGTCTTTATAGCGCTAGTAGGTTTAGATTTCTCGGGGAAAAACACAATCGCTACCTGGTTAGAGACTCAGAAGAACTTTCAAAGAATAGCAATCGATCAGGTATGTCAAATATATCAAAAGCTTCATCCATTTACAGATGTTTCCCTGATTCTTAGCCATCTATCTAACGAGATTGATTACGTGCGGTCAACATATGTTCTGCCTTCGGTTTGTACTCAGAACTACAAAGGAGACATAGTGAGCTTCAAACATCCATCGTTCTTTCTTAAATCTCAAGGCTTACATCTGTCTGTTTCTCTTCTTTCCCTCGAGAGCCAACGTCTCTATCTCCTCAACCGGACGAGTTGCCTTCGACAAAGACCTTGGTATTTCCAGACTCAAACTCATTACTCAACATAGCCACAAAGACATGGAGACAGAATGCGGTAACGACAGACCTCACATCGGCTGTTGTACTTCAAGAGGAATGGACCAAGAGACCTTGGTTCTTGTTAGTAGGCGTGAAGAGCGGAACGATGGTCAGATTCGAGCGGTTCGTTTATTCTTTGAGATGTTCGCCTGAGTTGAACAGTAAAGCTCATTAGTCAACCGAAACGAGCGAGCTGACCGAGAAACCTGTTCTACTCTTCCTTTTTTCACTCAACTATAGAGCATCGAACGCTGCCCATCGCTCGCCGACAAGTCTGGATTTGCCCTCGTTCATCACAGCTGATGATCTCAGCCTCTACGGCTGTCCGACCACATCGCTATCTTCTTCTCTCGCAACCTCACTTACACTTCAACCTATACTTCGGGCACCTGTACAGGAACTATTCGATCTGTCTGGGTTGACTATTGTCAACAATTATACTACACTAGAAGACTTGTGGACATATCTGGAAAAAATAGATCTTGAAGACGGCGAACGATTACGACCGGGCTGGGATAGATACTTTATGGTTTGGTTGTTCTCTAC